>JAJHUR010081715.1:0-25287 GCA_027495735.1 Lutjanus campechanus | reverse complement strand
CAGAAAACAGTTTAAATTGTGCACAGCTTATTAGGTGATGATGTTGAACATGGTCTGAAAAAATATTGTGTGTATTAAGAGACATTTGGAGCCGTTAATCACATTCTTCAATAACCAAACTGGATTCACATTATCACAACTTTAGCTGCCACACAGTGCAGCCAACATTAGCAGTGCCAGCAGCAGCAGTCTACTCTCCCTGCAGGTTAACGTCCACATGTCTGTGCTGAATGGGTTTACAAATTGTTTCAGTTAAGTCTCACTTTGCTGATTACTACATCTGAGCCACACAGGCATTAGCGAGGCGAGAGGGGCTGTGTTCTCCTGATGCCTAGTGGCAGGTGGCTGCGTAACATCTTAGAGGCAATAGCTAACTAGTGTTGTACATTAATAAAATGTTAATTAATAGTTTACATGACTAGTATTTCTGGTATCGACTAGCACAACCAGAGGCTGGTAGGAAACATTATCTTGAATAATTTAGTGATTTTTCTGGATTTGACCCTTGTTGGAAACATTTGGGATAATGTAAGAGCACAAGTCAACAAAATATACAGTAATATATTGCTCTTTTAGACATTTTAATGCAGACATGTTAAATGTTATAGCTTTAAACTAACTCAAAGAAATAAATATCCCATAATGTGAAATGAGGACAGTCCTGTTTTTTAGTTATTACTGACAACAAAGTGAACAAAAACCTGAAGCTCAAATGTGGGAAATAAGAAATCTATCATGATAACCACCGACCATAAGAAGTGTTCTCGGAGCCAGCTCAATAAAACTCAGTGTACAATATGGCCCACCATGAAATGATCGACGGCGTAATGAAGGAGCTAATGAGGGGGATCAAGATCGCTGCAGAGCCAATAAATCAACACAACTGTGCCTACAATGATACAGGAGCAATAAGTAACACTGGTCAGTGTGCAGGGAGCCGATGGGGGGGAGGGGTGGCGGTGATGGGGGAGGGGGAGAGGGGGGCAGACATGGGGATCGACACTGCAAGTCAATGTCAAGAACACACTGATGATGTTTTATGGCTCCTGAAAGAGCACAGCCTCATTTTACATGCAGAATACGAAGCGAGGATTTATTCTTGAACATAATCATAAAATAATTCAGTAAAAACTTTAGGATTAATGCGTATAAATATGGTAATATTGTAATTAATAAGTATTCCTGTTGACACCTCTGTAGATGAAATCAATCGTCAGATCCCCGCTGAAGTGTCCGACAATCAATAAGGCTTTGCGCTGATCAGCAGTTAGTGAAGAAGATTCCCTCGTGTAAGCATGTCGAAGCGAAAGGTCAATCAACACTTCAGTTAAGAGACACCTCAGGAGGCACCTTCGACAGCACATTTTCAAATCATTTAAAAATAAATTGTCCTCACGCTGAGATCAGAAGACAATTCCATGTCTTTTTGTCGTCAGTGAATCGATGTTTATGAATTATGAAACAGAAACAAACATCTAGACAGTTCTGCCTTCAGATAGTGTCACTGAGACAAAGAAAAGTGACATGCCAGTGGAGATGACAGCAGATTTGGTGATTCATCTTGAGCAAAAGAAGAGAATGTATTGAAGTGTAAAGGGAGAGTTCACCCCAAAATTAAAAATACATGTCAACACATTGTGTGTTGTCTGTAAATGCTATTTATCCATCTAGATTGTTTTGATGGAATTAGATGGCTTATGGGGCTCAAAGCACCAAAAAGAAACATTTGAAAAACTCAAAAGCGTTGTTTCTTTAAAGAACTCATGACCCAGTTACTCAAGATGAAACACAGATCTTGTTGTGAACAGTTTTATGCAAGAACTACTTTCTTTCTTCCATTGAAAAAAGTAGTTCCTACATGAAACAGCTCACAAAAAGGTCTGTGTATTATCTTGAATAACCGGAAACCGACACCAAAATTATCTAGATGGCCTCACATGCCAGAAGAAAAATATTTCTTTGTATGATTCTGGGATGAACTGTCCCTTCAATGATGACTGACTGATGAAAAACTTCTTAGGTGACTCTAAGTGCATATGTTTTTAACACTATGATCAACCAATCCTGTTTGTGGCTCTCAGCTTCAAGTGCATTTGTTCCTAAATCCTAATTTCCTAAAACAGTGCTGTGGTTTTTAGAAAATGTTATTCAAACAAAAGTAAATTTTTTGGGGACTATTTTCAGCTTACTACACATTTAGTGCTCTAGAGCAGCTATTTTCTACCTGAGGATAGAGACCTCCACAAGAGGATATTAAAAACATTTAAGGACCAGGGTGCAGGATTTAGTGGCATCACCCCTTTCCAAAAATGTAACTAACAGTGGCCACGAAAAAATGTGAAAGATCCTGTCAAGAGCAGTGTTTGGTTTGTCCATTCTGGGCTACTGCAGAAACATGGCGGTGCAACATGGCAGACTCCATGGAAGAGGATCTGTGCTCTTGGTAGATATAAATGTCTCATTCTAAGGTCACATACACATGATTCTTATTTTCAGGTGATTATACACTAATGAAATCATACTTTTGAATGTTATATTTCCTTTATGCCATATTCTGCCAACAGATCACTGTAAAGCTTACACAGAATCTTATCAAAATTGTAATATGGCTAAGTGCAATATCCAAATCGCAGAACACTTTTTTCCTTAAAGAAAGTACTGCAGAGCTGCAGAGATGTCCTGGCCTAAAAATCTTGTTCTCCAGACGTAAGAAAACATGTTTGTTTGGTGCAGAGCCCAACAGATATCATGTCATCACGATTTTAACGGGATTTTTTTCAATGCAAATGAAAATTGTGACATAAAAATGATTATTCTCACTAACCACATCGTGCAGCCCTAATCCTCAGTTCAGCTGCTCACAACTTAAACTCATGCATCTTGGACAAGGGTCCGCACATGGGCATTACTTAATATTAGGAGGTCACAAGCAAAGGAGGTTGAGAATGACTACTCTAGTATATACAGCAGCACAACAGTGTGATTCAAAATAAACTACTGCTTATGATCATTTTAATAAAGAAACATGTCTTATTGATGCTTTTTTTTTTTTTTAACAGTTTTTGAACAACGGAGCTCTATTTCACAGAGGAATAAGATATATCAGACTTTTGCTAAACAAGTAGGATCATTTCATTGTTGTGTTTGATCTTTTCATGGGGTTTGTTGACAGTAAGCTCTCATCTAAGCCATAACTGTATTTACTCACTAAAATAACATCCCTCAAACTTGTATTCCTAATAAAAAAATAGTGAAAAGTTCCAAACAGCTCATTAAGAGAGGTAACATAGCAGCAGGCAGACACAGATCCTTCCTGCACTATCTGATATAAGACACAGCACATAAAGGAAGAACATAACATCTCTGAAATGTCAGCGGGGGTCAGGACGTGTTGTGTTGTGGAGGTTGTCAATCATTTTTAAAGTCACTTACCCAGAGGCCACTGAAAGGATGGAAGGAAGGGACAAACATGATCTCATTTTAGCTGTAGTAAAAAAAAAACAGCCTGCATTTTGATGACAGACAGCAGGTTCATGGTGGCCAGCTGCGGCAAAAAGCATCGGAAGCTGTTTTAACAGTATTCCAGCATCATTTGATTTATAGAAGATGTGTTACAAAGGCTGAAAATAACAAGTTCAGATTTAACCATGTTAAGTTTCAGACCTTTAATGAGACACCTAAATATCAGTGATAGTAAGTCACCATGTACATGTATTCAGGTGCTCTGCTTGCATCATTTGTTTGTATCTTGTGTTAATTTATGCTCGCACTGCATTTTCATCGTTGCACTTTTTAGTCCACATTTATCTAACAACTGTTAATTTGCAAATACTCTGCAGAATGAATTTATGAAATGAGCTTGCTGAATGATAAATTGCTGTGCAACGATCATTCCGTCTGCAAAATGAGATGTTTCACGTAACTTTTTGCTAATTTTTGTAATATTCCTTTTGTTCTTAAGTAGGATTTTGAATGCAGAACTAAATGCTGAGTAAAGGAATGTTTATATATGGTAATCTTTTATAGAAATATTTAGGTCCTTTACTTCTATTAAGGATCTGAATACGTCCTCCATCACCACCACAAACAAACAGTGAATGTCTGCTAAGCAAGACAACTTCCAGCTCTTCAGAAAATGAAGCCTTGTATCATCAGCAAAGAGATATCTGCATATGAATGTACAATTTGTACGCAAAGGACAAGATTTTGGTATCAGAAGCAGTCTGGTTGCATTAAGGCTGGGCGATATGGCTAATAAATAATATCAACATCTTTAGGCTATCCCACGATATATGATATATGTCTTCATATTCGCATATTCTCTTGAATAACAAACCATAAATTCTACATTAGTGCAAACATAAGATGATCTTATAAAATATGAGGCACTGCTGTAGATTTAATTACCCAATTGTATGTAATATAAAAATATTAACTCTATGAGATTTTTGATAAAGAATCATCAGTAATGTGGATATAATTACTAAGTGGGTAAAGACAAATAATAGAACAGTGAAAACAGTCTGGTAAATTCAGAAAATTCACATCACTTTACTGTAGTGCAGAATTCTGCACTTCTACCATATCATAATATAATGGTATCCAAAATCTAAGATGAAATCTAGTTTCATATCACAATATCATTATAATATCAATACATTGCCCAGCCATAGGTTGCATGTAGGTAACAGTCTGTGTGGAGAACAGGAGGTGGAATGTATTGGCCAAAATGCAATCTAAGATCCCATCAGCTATTGTTTGGCACCGAGTTAGCTTTTTTTTAAATTCATTTGCATTCATATGCAGACATCTGTTTACAGGGATTAGCCTCCAACTCCAGTCTTTCGTCTCAAGTTGCTAATCGGGCTGTAAACAATGAACAGTGCAGGGAAGAGGAAGTCTTGGCTTGGATATATCCATTATATCCATTATCCGGATATCTGTTGGCTACACCAGAAGCCCTGAAACATTGGCCGTTGCCCGCAGAGGCTAAATCGTCTTAAGACAAATAGCTGATGGGTTCCAAGATTTAAACAACCACAAAAACATGGAAAAAAATTACCACAAAAAGTTTCAAAATGACCACAAAGAGATGCAAAACTACTAGTATGACCCAAAATTATGCAAAACTATGAAAACAATTCAAAACAACAAATTTCTATCTCAGACTGTGTGTCTTCTGTATATATGTTGTGTATAAGAGGGGCAGGGGGGCTTTTAGCTGTCTGTGTCCAGGTGCAAATTGTTTAATCTGTCCATGTCAGTAGGATTGTTCTAAAACCGATAGCCGTATTGGAAAATGGCTCAGATATTGTGAAATATTCTGCTATTGGAGACTATGTGAGTCTACGTGCTGATCCAGTACCACATAATTTATTAGCCCCTCAGACAGGACCCTGCTGCTTTCCAACAGTGTCCCATATGTCATTTTCCCCCAAAAGTCATGTTCTATGACATTCATTCGCTGTGTTCATGTTTTACAACGGGTTAAGGCCAAGTCAGCAACCATATCACATCCATAAAGGGTCAGGATTATACAGCTGTTAAAAAAAAAAAACAACATTTTTTCATGCACTGGTATCAGATCGGTGCTCGGTATCGGCTGAAACACAAAGTTCAGGAGTAAGAATCAGCATCAGGAAGGAAAAAATGGTGTCTGAACATCTCACACATCAGCATAGCGAGTGGAGAGCACCTCCATAGAATATTGATAAGAAAATAATCAAATCCACATGGCAGAGATTTAAGTAATAGAGTAAGACATGCTCATACAGTAGCAGACCTCCTGCCATGAGTAGACCTTCATGCATGCTAATAACAGCAGATACGAGTGGAGGAGACATCTTGGTGCCTCCAGACACACCACAGAGAGCCAGTGCCCAGGGGAGGGATTGGAGTCGAGCTCACTCAATGCACGTGCACATACCCACTGGGGATTTGCCTCCACCCGTGCAGTGCAGTGTGCGATAGCTGAGCTGATACACCCCTATAATACTATTAAATAGATGCACATCCCTGGTGGCAGAGCCAGATGCCATGCCCAGTCGCCCTCCAATCAAGAGCAAGAGCAAACAGCCTTAGTATGAGAGTATGTGGAGGTTGCCAACTGAAAATAATGAGTGCTTATCAGTATTTGTAGAGAGAACATATTATATCTCATCAAGAGTTCAATTAAATGCCCGGACCATGTTTGAAAGAAATATTTTATTCTTTTAATTTGAATGACAATAGAGGCCATCTTTGCTGCATGGTGCTGCAGGCAGCTTGCATTGTGTCCCATGTTTGGTTTGGGACACAACCAGTATATTTACATAATCTGAATTAAATGTAAATCAAGCTGTTTCATCTCCGTCTCCCTGGATTCGAGGGGTTAAAGCGTGTGCTCAAAAAAGGCACCTCTCAGCAGGGGGAAAGAGCCTTCATTGTTGAGAAATCTGGAGTTTCAGGCCCGGAGCATCATCTTTTCAGCAAACCTCGGCATTTTTACAATTTACCCCTGATGCCCCCTGAAGGAAAAGGCTAGCCAGTTTGTATTTATGATACAATTCACGTAAATGAGGCTGTTTGGCCTTAATCCTTGCCTAATTAAGTGCCAGTCTGCTGAGGCAGACTGCTGTGGGCCAAAGCGTAATACCTGTCGAATTATGGGAACAGCTGGAGCAGTCTGCCTGTCAGCAGATCAGCTCCACATTATTATCCTGCTCATTTATCGAGAGGGTAAAACAGAGAGACTCCCAGCCACTACGCTGGCCATCTTTATTTCTGTCGCCATTCTTTCCCAATTAGGCTCCGCCGTATGTGACAGCTCGGCGTCCACATGTGTGTCTCCTAATTCTGTGAAACATGCAGACTGTTGCCGTGTGTTGGGAGTGGAAAAAAGATTGTTAATTGATTATGTAGGGCTGGGAAATATATAAATATTATATTGTATTGTGCTGTGAGACTAGATGTTGCCTTCGATTTTGGATATCGTTCTATTGTGATACAGCACGAGTCTTGTCTTTTCCTGGTTTTAAAGGCTACATTACAGTGAAGTGATGTAATTTTCTAAATTTACCAGGCTGTTCCAGATGTTCTATCATTTCCCATTACATACTTTAGAGTCGCAACTAATGCTTATTTCCACTGTCGATTTATCTGTCGATAATTTTCTCCATTAATCAATTAGCTGTTGGTTCTTAAAATGGTGAAAAAAGGTCATGTTTCCCAAAGTCCAGCACGGCATCCTCAAATGTCTCATAATCAGAATTATTTATCAAAAATGTCATTGAGTTTGTGAAAGCAGCAATAGCCATCCCTACAATATTGCTGCAAAATCAACATTGAGGTACTTGGGTCAAAAATATACATATATATACACAACATACTTATTTTATCACCTTAGCCACGTCCACCCGTTGGAGTACACAACATGTCATCAGTCACAACCTACACAATCACTAATTACTGATATCGGCTGACATGAAACTTCACTGTCGTGACAGGTTTTTCAGCTATATTTCCCAGACCTATGATGATCAGTAAACAATGTGTGGATCATGTTCACCACAAAGGACGCTGCTGTCTGTCTGAGAGCCAGAAAACGGTGAAACCTCTAAACGCCATGCATTCATTAATGAAACCCTCATCAAATTAACATTGAAATCATTATGGAGTGAATAATGAATAACGCAGAGCTGTTTGCCAGGGGGAATTTAATTAATCAAACAATCAAAATTAATAGTCTGCGAGTGGAGGTGAAAAAGAATAGAGAAATATCAGTGATGCTCCGTTTCTTCTCTCCCCCTTTGATTTAACTTCAAAGATGCAGAGAGGCCCACTGTAGCATCATTTGGTTCCAGCTTTGTAAATATGCACCATAAAGCCAAAAGTGTTGTTATTCGCCAATGCTGTGACCTACATAGTAACATTTACTATTCTCCCCTCTGTGATCAGCAGCTAATCAAGTCTGCCCTAGTTAAACACTGGGAGGCAGCGTCACTGTGTTTCCAGGCAAAATTCGCTCTCATATAAAACACAGAAGTGAATGAGAGAAAAGAGATTATTTTCTAATTATCATGTGATGCTGACATTTAATAGAAAACGTATAGTCTCAAATTGAAATGATACAAGTTGAATTAGTAAAAATCCACTTTGTGTTTTTCAGTTTGAGCATCATGTTTATTTTTGTCAATTAACAAAGAAGCACTTCATCTCTGTGAGCCCTCTTAACAATAATATGGATAATGTTACATGAAAAGCAGATTCATTGAGTCAGTCGCCTCCATTTGAGGCATTGTTTTGGATGTGATGCCACCTGCTGGACACTCAGAGCTGGTGCAGGTGGATTCATCAGAGAAGTTCAGTTCAGATCATCCCTCTGTTAAGCCTTTGTATTTGCTAGGGTTGAACAAATGATCCAAATTCTGTCTAAATCACAATATGGCTGCAATTTTTAAATCACAGGAGGTGTAATATTTGTTAAAAGTAAAATGTGTGTCAAAATACCGTTTTAAATTCAGTATGTCCTGTCTTACACATCATATTTTACAGATTTAAGAAAACATCTTTGTTTGGTACAGATTCCTGCAAAATCACAGCAAAACAATTTTAATGTTTTTCAGTGAAATTGAGAATAATGATATATATTATATTGCTCTCATTTCAACTTCTCATATGAATATTTTCTGGTTTCTTTACTCTGCTAGAAGTGTGTTGGTTTCTGTGTCTGCAGAGACTCTGCAGCCATCTGCCTGTATTTCTCATTATTTTGCCGTGCTCGGGACATTTTACCACTTAAAATGTCCATTTTTGACGTCCTGGGAATGAGACGCAACAATAAACTATCTTTCTGGTGCGTTTACAAACAGCTTGCACAAATCCTATTGATTCTGCCCTTTAGAAATCTTTCATTCTGTTACTGCACTTTAATTACTGTCAAAGTGAGATTTTAAAGCAGCAGAATCAGTTGGGACAGATACACATGGGACTCTAATTTGAGAATAATGTACAATGGCTGCAGGTTGCATGCAGCTGAAGTCAATGAGACGATTTCAGCAGTGACAACTGGCATTTTATGTTAGACCCTACATCATCCATACTGCACTCCTTTGAGTCTTTTCGAGACTTTTGCCAGCTTAGCAGTCTATGTGTCACCTCCCTGTTAACTGCTGTAGTGGTAAGAGGAGCATGTTTACATTCTAGCTACATCAGCATCACCTGTGTTACTCAATTTCAGCTGTGTTTTGTGTACAATGAGGTGAAAGGCAAATGGCAGCTCAATGTTGACTCAGTAAGGCAAGTTTATTTGTATAACGCCTCTCAACAGCACGGCATTTACATAAGTGGTTTGCATAATGGATAAAAAAAACCTGTACAAAGATACACAAAGTGAAGGTAATCTGAAAGGATACAGATGGATATGACTTTGAATATGCCTCTGTATGATATAAAGTAGAAGACAGAAATGCACATCATGAATTTAATGCAGTAAAGGCAGGGCCAAACCAAAAAGCTTTAGGCCTTGATCTAAAAAAAAAAAAAAAAAAAAAAAAAAAAAAAAAAAAAAAAAAAAAAAAAAAAAAAAAATGCATTATATTTTATCAGCTGATGGTTTATTTTCCATCTAAAATCTTAATCTGCAAATATAGTTGAGAGGAAATTTAAATGAAAAATTCAAGTGAAGTAAACGTGTTTAACAAATGTTACTTTTCATTAACTGGTCCAAAGAATTGCATCTGTAGTGTCAATAATCTCCCTAATAACAGTGGTGGAAAGTAACTCAGTACATTTACTCAAGTACCCAAGTACAATTGTGATGAGAGAAATATGCTACTTATACTGATAGCTATATTACTTTGCAACAACAGCTAAATGTGATGCAATATTTCAGATTAAACTGCCCAGCAAGCGGTTAAAATTTATTCCAACATGACCATAATTCCAAACAGTTGGGATGCTGTGTAAAATATAGACTAAATACAGAACATTATAATTTGTCATTTCTACTCATTTTGGACTAATACACAATTGAAAACAAGAGTTAAAGCTGAGATTCTTGTGTTTCTTCTGATGCGAACTATTTCCATGTTCAATCAGAGCAGCAGGTTCAATCAGAGCCACAAAAAACACAATTACAAAATTTGTGCACCTTACATCTGAAGACTCAAAGTAACCCACAGATTAAAAATATTCAGACAACACTCTTGTTACAGTGGTAAAGTACCACTCGATCCAATCCAGTAACATATTCAGTACAAAACACACGATTTCCATCAACAAATACCCACAAACTGCCAGAACCAGTCCGCAGATGTTTACTCTCTCACTTAATCTACAACTACCATGTGAACATGTAAACTCATGCGACATACCGTTTGAAAGCTAAGATTCTTGTGTTTCCACTGATGGCAACCATTTTTAGATACAGTCACAATGGCAGCGTCACAAACCAGCAAACAAGCAATTACAAAACTGAGGCAACTCACCATTGAAGCTCCATAGTAATCCAGCGGTTGACAGAAATGATCCTGTTCCATCGGTCCAGTCAATCCAATCCAGCAATGTGTTGAGTCCAACACACAATTTTCATCGATTAATATCCATAAACCGCAATAACAAGCAGACTTTAATTGTTATTGTCCACTTATATCTGTTGATGT
This sequence comes from Lutjanus campechanus, assembly GCA_027495735.1. Classification (NCBI taxonomy): domain Eukaryota; kingdom Metazoa; phylum Chordata; class Actinopteri; order Lutjaniformes; family Lutjanidae; genus Lutjanus; species Lutjanus campechanus. The sequence goes on along the minus strand of JAJHUR010081715.1, from coordinate 14,647 downwards.
CTTGAGTTTCCATGATGTATCGCATGACATCTGGTCTCAAGATGGCCGCTGCAGTCTGCCTCTTGATTGATACCTCACTTGAGCTCCCATTCCCCAACTCCTCCTGTCCACAGCCCACAACAGCCAATGGACGAGCCTGCCGAAACCAACTGAAATTCACTGCTGCAAACGGGTGCTTCCTATAGCTAATAAATGCTGTTTTTATATGTAATATGAGCTGGGGAAATTATGAAAATTTAGATAGGCGTCTTAGGTTAACTTTTACCTGATTAGCTTAATTGATTTTCGTAAATATCCTCTCGAAATATAGCCTACAGTTATTCTGAAATTGAACCCTGAAACACGTTTCAAACCAGTAGGGACAGCGGTAACAAAAGACTGGGAAAGCTGTGGAACACTCAAGAACACCTGTTGGGAACAGTCCGCAGGTTTACAGGTTAAGGTTGAACAGGTGACAGCATCATGACTCGGTTTTAAAGGGCCATCCTCGAAAAGCTCAGTTGTTCTCAAGCATGGATGGATGAGGTTAACCACTTGGTGAAGCATGAAGGATGTTACCACATGACTCTGGGGACATTTCAAGAAAAACTTAAACACTGTTTGCAAATGATTGCATTCTGTTTTTATTTATGTTTTACACAATGTCACAACTTTTTTGGAATCTGGGTTTTGTGCCAATAATATTCCTGTACTTCTATGTAAATATTATAATTTTTACCTGTTTTTCTCACTGTGTTCCTGCAATCTAAAACTTTTTTAATTTTTATCCTTAGGTTGATATAAATCTTAATCTGTAACATATTTCGCCTCCAGATGTCCTTATTTTAATTGATTCATTCGCTTCAAATTTTAACTGTTTTTGTTTATTCTTGAGGTTTTATTGTGCCTTTTAATGTTTTTACTTTTTATCGCCACCATTATCTAATTTCCATTTTGGTGTTTCTTTGTGTCTAGAAGCTTCTCTTTTTACACTTCACTTATATTGAGATTTCTACCTGTATTTCTGAATTAAAATAAAAGTTGAATGAATGTAAAAAAACATGAATAAATTCAGGAATTTGACTTAAAATGTGTTGTTTTTACATTGTGGTAGTATTACTAAAGTAAAAGATATGAGTACTTGTACCAGTGTTGATGCAAACATTCTCAATTATAAAAAGGATAAGGTGTATAATAATAGTGAGGATAAGGCCCCAGACCGCAAATCACTAAATCCACTCCTGAAGACACCCCCAGGTGAACTCTATGGCAGGAAAAATTCACTGTGGTTGTTGTAAAATATTTGATGTGAAATATTGTTGTGGGATGATTATCATGAAATACAGAAACAGTCAGTACCTCAACATGACTGACTTCACAGACTATTTCATAAAAAATGTGGTCAACTCCAGATCTTCCACAAGGTGGCAGAATACACCACAAGAAATATTTTTGTGCAGCAGCTTTTCAGGTCTGCAGCACCTGTTTAAATCAAGATACAGTGGTTTTATGTGAGAGCTACAATGAGACACTGTCCTGTTGAGCCGGTGCAGTATGTGTTGATGACTGGACATTATCATCTTCTTGTTAGAAACAGACTGTACAGTAATTTATTTATTGAACAATTTGAGCATTCTGTTTCTTTCCATCTTCATTCTCATGAAATCACACTGGAGAATTAAACTGAAGCAAAGCTGGACTTTAAAGAGATATTAAAAGGTTTATTACAACAACTTATCAATTCAAATTTTATACAGAACTTTCACAAGTTACAAGTACACTTTTAACACAGTATCACATCCCCCCTGTTTTTTTTTTTAGCAGTTAAGCTAAACAAGTTAAGTTAAACAAATAACCAAAACTTCCATAAACTTAGAACCACAACTCAAGTTGAAACAACTTGTTTAATGATATTTATCTGACTGAGACATTATCGAATAAACAGTTAAATTCTCGCAGAGAATTATTATCTCATGCAGATAGCACATAACAGTTAAATAAAATTTAAAAATCATACTTTATGAAAACAACGTGTTAGCTTCTCGTAAAACTACACAGTAGTAAGCCAGTACAGACTAAGAGAAAAGGCAAATTGACTTCATGGTGTGATTTGCTTTCTACTATTATTTCAATGATGAAATGCTCACAATTCTTACAAGCAGTAGTAGTGTTACTCTAAATATATATGATGTGATTCCAGTTCACATCTGAGAGATAATTTAATTTTACATGACAATGTACCGAAACCTATCCTAATGATTGAGACATTGTTAAGATCAGTTTTCAACTGTTAACAGAGTTAATGTGATCAACAGGGCTCAGCTACTGAATCCAGACTATTCTATAAAAAAAAACAAAGTACATAACACCTAGAAAGATCACATACAATGTATCGTTGATGTTATTTACAATGTTTTCTAAAAATGTCATCAAGAATTGCAATCATGAAAAGAGCATAATGTCTTTGAGTGTTCTGCATTAGACACTGAAGCCATAAACAGTCACTTGTAATGCAAAGACAGTATACAAAGCAAAATATTTTCTTACTCAGAAACTATGTTCATGAGACCCTTAATCTGAGAGAACAGCTATCAACTCAAGCTAATCGGCATTAAAAATGTACAGAAGTCATTTATACAAAAACTTTAATTAATGGCACTGAGTCAACGTCACCATGATTGAGTAATGGAGAAGGTACTGCAATCCTACAATCACTGCTTCAGAAACAATCAGACTACAGATGGAATGTTAATGAGACAACACGCATTTCTAATCAGCTCGCCTCTTTAAGACTAGTTGTTTTTTTTTATAACAAACATTCAAACTGCACAATGCGACTACAGCTGATCTCACAGAAAAGTTGTCAAATTTTAAATCTGTTTCAGCCATTTACATTTGTGTAATGTGACAGTATTCAAATCTACTTCTAAAAAGCTGCCAGTACTTAACATGTGGACTGTCAAAAACTCTAAAAAGGTAAACCCGTCATCTCTCAAAATGTGCAAAATGGAAAAAGCAAATTATATTTTAAAAAAAAAGAAAAAGTGACTGCTCTTTATGTAACTTCATCGTGAAGATAGTGCTTATAAAAGACATGAAAACAAACAAGCAAACTAATTAGAAATGAGCCACAACACACTTTGGTATGGTCTCTAACAATTCACTGATCAACCTTCAGGCCGATCGCTTTCAATTAAAAAAATATACAAGATTAATAAATAAGTCACACAAATACAAAAACATTTTCAGAACCACGTGTTTTACATCTTACACCTAAAGTGCCTGTTCTTTTGTCTTCATCAATTCCAGAGAAAACATTGCATTTTCAAAAAGCATTGCCTACGGAGGACAAAAATGGACCAAACATAAACAAATCAATCAAGAATAAATTAAAAACAGTGCGGTCCAAACTGAAGCGGAGAGAGAATCCCTTTCCTCTGCGTGTCAGAGAGATTGAAGAGGCAACGACAGCGCTCCAGTGTTGACGCTCGGGCACATTTTGGGACGATCAACTCCCTGCCTGAGACTGGGCGGTGCCCCTCCGCGGCTGCTGGCTCTCCTCTGTGCTCTGGTTCGATGTGGTGGTGGTGGCGGACGGGGCAGAGGCGGCCGGGGTCGCGGAGGAGGAGGAGGAGCTGACCCCGTTGGAGGTGCTGACGGAGCTGTGCTGGATGGCCTCGTTCTGGGGGCTGCCGGGGACGGACATCTCCTCGCAGCTCTCGTCTTTGTCGGAGACTGAAAAGATGAGAAAACAACCGCTGAAGGAGTTTCTTACACCGCCGTTTTAATTGTCAGCCTTTACCTGATTCAATCCAGAAAGGCTCGGAAAAGCTTTGTCACGTAGGCCTAATCAGATGTAAAACAGCTATTTGCATGTGGTGTATGCAAACTGTTTCATTAATCCCCATAATGCTACTTCTGCACCCCTTCCTTTAATTAAAGCTCCAATGTCAATTTAAACCCACATCATAAGGGTACATTACATTCTGGGGCATGTGGCAGTGTTTCCCACCCCTAACTGCATTCTCATTTGTTTTTTGTTACCTTGCCAACTACTGCAGCGACAGATGATTACAGCACCTGATTTTAATGATGCTCACACTGGAGAGTAGGGAAGACTTGGAGTCGAAATGCCACCAGCTGTTAGGCAGTTGCATTGAATTAATTGGATCCTGATGGAAAAAAAAACACCCTACTCTCATGCTCTGTTTCGTAAAGGAATAAGGAGCACAGCGATAATTAATATTGTTAATGATATGAAGTCACTTGTTATGGCACTTTGTAATTAATGACTGGGTTTCGTATTTGAGAATGTAAAATACAGATTCCATAGCAAGACGGAGCAATTAAAGCGCAACACAAATGTCTTCACATTAGAGGCTTCATCCGCCTTCTTGACTGGACTTTGACCGCGTGATTTAGTGCAAGTGAATGTCAAAGCGCTATAAACTCCCTTGCTGTTTTACTATGCAGAAGGTCAACCTCAGAATAAATCAGCTTGGTGGTTTTGTTCCATGTTCAAGTGAACATTATTACTCCTAACGACATTACGGGGTGGCGAGCTGATATATCATAATACTCGGAGATTCTGGTTCCCCGGGCAGCCAGAGCTTCTTTCTGCTCTCTTGATTTCTGAAGTGGGCTTCGCTGTAAGCAGATGGACAGCTTGGTGTGCCAAGTGAAAGCGTGTCCTGGCTTGTTTGTGGGCTAGTCTGGGTAATTTCCCCCCACCTGCCACGGCTACGCCTGGGCAGGACGATGAAGGGTATTACCGGGTCTGGAGGGCAGCGTAGCCTTACGGGATGTGTAACTCTCAGAAAATGGAGGGCTTGATGAGGCCTTTACATGAGTGAGGGGCCACAGATCAGTCACAATTAAATAATGTGCTTTACTAATTAGGCAAGATAGATTATTTCAGTGATTCCCAACCAGGAGTACTCATGCTCCAGGGCGTACTTATTCAGTTGCCAGGGGGTGTGTGGAAAGATTGTGGAGTACCTCAACTAGTTTGTAAAAACAGAAATTATGATTTCAATTAAAAATATTGAGTACTAGAGCTGTGTATTGGAAAGAACCTGGTGTTACGATACGTATCCAGATACAAGGGTTACATATCAATATATTGCGATATATTGCTGTGCTGTAGCCAGTTGATATTTTTTTTCAACGAATTTTAAGAAAACAAGTATAATGAACAACATACTCTTTGCATAAAATCTGGGTTAAAAGCTTACTTTTTTATGCAGTTAGAAAACTAAAGATAGAAAACAACAGTGTTATCTAGCAGTCTACTGCCACAAATCTTTGCATGCATCGGAATACATGTATCAGGAGTCTTTGGTGGGAAATCTTGCATATTTTGCCTTTAGCCTTAAAAAAAAAGTATTCACTCCATGCTGTTTCTGTTGTCGATGGTGCAACTGAACAACGCACCCATTAAATGACTGGCTGACTGCGTATCACTCGTAGCACGCTCCATTATCAAGAGATATATAATAGGCTGTTTTTGAGCCAGAGAGAGAATGGGCCTCATTTATAAAAATGTTCTTAGATTTGTACTTGAACTTAGTCTTAAAGGTATGATCTGCCACATTTCCTAAAGACAACAATGTATAGACTCATGTGACATAATCCTTTTCAATCATCACTTAGTGGCGGCTGTATCTGCAGAGACCCTGCCCTCTGCCTGTATTTCCTTATTTTTTAAATTGTTTTGCTGCAGTCGGGACATTTCACCAACCTGATATATTGATATCTGACGTCCTGTTGTGTTTACAAACAGCTTGGACAAATCCTACTGATAATTTCCAGACACATGTTAAAGTTTGATTTATAAAAGATACTGGGCATAAAAAAAACCTTGCTTACGCTGGTTCTGAGAAGCAACTTTATACCTTAAACACCTGTGATCCATAAAGGTTTCGTCATGAACTGTTTAAAAGACGAGCAGTGGTAGAGGAGGTCGAAGCCAAGCATGACCGGCAGGAAAATCACTTAAGTCAAGACCAGACTTTGCTTAGAGTTAAGATATTTTCCACCACGACAAAGTGAGGTTTTTATAAATAACTATGTATACGTGGTTTTCTACTTAAGTCATACTTACGATCAAAACCGATTGTTAGGTCCATTTTATAAAAGAGGCCCCTAGCCTACTTGAAATAATGAAAAAAGCTCAAAAGTAGAGGATGAAACTTGAACTAAAAGTATTGGATAAATAGTTGAAAAATTCAGTTTCTACCACCCAAAGTGGCAGTAGTACAATGCCAACTTGACCAAACCAACCTAATTATTGTATGAAATAAATACTGTAATAATATCCACTTCTATGTAAGCAATACAGTTAACTAATATTGAGTTTAAAATCAATTCAGACAAACACATTTGGAACATGATGGGTGGTCTTCATGAAGGGACACTTCATGCGTAATGGATAGGGCTGTGGGGGGGGACATCAGACAAAGAGGGCTGGGAACCACAGGATTATTTCATTCTGCCATTCTACCAGACATTTATTTCCACGCTCACTTTAGTTGGCTTTCCTTTTTGGCTTGTCTCAGATCTACCCCACCTGTCATCATGAGCCAAACTGATGAACTGGGGTATTTGGATGAGGTTATACTTTCCCAAACAGGCTAAAAAGTGCTCCAAATGTCATTCTTCAGAAAGGTCTAGAAACATCCCCAGCAAACACATGAGAAAGATGACCCAATTCATCTGCAGATCTTGCTGGAAAAAAGAGAAGAAGAAAAAAAAAAGCAAAAAAAAAAACACCAATCCAGACGATACCAAATGAGACCTGGCTCTGACAGCCCACTCTAGCCTGGAAACCATCAGTCCCATAATACACACGACGTGTGTCAGTGGGATGGTTAGCAATAAGGGATGCATAATGAACAGCCAGGCTTGCTGGACACCCCACAACGAGAATGCTCTGCAGTCTTGTCAAGCTTGCTGCTTTAATGGACTCATTTCAGAGGCAATCATTGTCAATACAAGTCAGCGGAGGCGTTTAGAGCACAGTGGAGAAGTGGCTCGGAGCACACTTGTTCTCGTTGCATACTGGCTCATCTGTGAGGGAAGGTGAGTTATGACCAGAAAGTCAGAATGACGGTGCCCCAGTCTGGGGAAACGAAGAAATATTGGTGATATAATTCTAAATGAGACCACGCGATGAACAAGAACTGGCATGGAGATGCCACTGTACAGGCTGACAGCAGGAAATTTAAATGAAGCGGCTGCAAACGGCAGAATCTTCTCTTACATTCAAATACCCGTGAATATGATCATTGTATGTGAGCTGAAGTCATTAAAAGTTACATTTTAGTTAACATATGTCGGTGTTACAAAAAGAGAGATCATGATTTCTCATCCATTCCTTGACAACCCAAGCATTAAATTTCTGAGCATCCTTCCTGCAGACATTTAGCTTCATTCTTCTTCAGACAAATGTTTGTTTAGGTGTCAAATGAGGAGAAAACACTTTTCTTGTGGATACCACCTGTGGCCTCCTGAAAGGACTCGGACAATGCCACCTGGGAGAATTTGTCTGAAACAACACTGGCCATAAATATCTAAACTTTTTCAAAGTTTTTTTTTTCCCCCCCAAAAAACAAGGGATGTGATATGTCAATAGCTCTTTCTGTTTGGCCTTAAGTAAGACATGTCCTTCTAGTGGTTAGCTGGAGCTCGTTTTAGAAGCGTTTCACTGGAAGCCTCGGGCTGAGAATAATGGAGCATTACTCACTGTGATAGCCAGATTTCTTCTGCATGGCGGTTACAGGGCAATCTTTATGAGCCAGAAGAAGCTGCTTCAGCTGAGCCACTTCGTTTCGCAGCAGGGTGACTTCACTCTTTGGGAGAGAGGAGACACAACAGCACTCAATAACACGGTCACCCTGGAGCATACAGTATATCAGATTATAACATGAAGACTAACAGGTGACATACGGTTCTAATCTGTAAAAATGATTGTCTAAAACTAGATAGAGATCAAATTTCAATTAACTGGAATAAGAACCTTTCTTCCAGAGCCCGGTCAATACTGGATTTTAGGGACCAATGTCGATACCAACATTAGGGAGTAAAAAAAATACACATAAATAAATAAAAAAATAATAATTTGCACCATGTTCTGTAAAATAAATATCAGACCACACATACATGATATGGATATAGACTGATATAGCTGTGCCAGGGCCTTTCTTCATTTAATTAGTGCTCTCTGGTGGATAAACTGTAATGATGGCTCAGTTTCTTACATTATTTAAAGCATGTCAGTACTGTTTTAGTTACTTTCTGGCCCAAAGTAGGTAGTAGGCAATATTATTTCATTTAAATTTTGATTTAATTAACAAATTTTGACCATTGCATGTCACTCACAATATTTATTTGAAGGTTTTTTTTTTATGTGTACCTGTGAGTGTCAGACCCTTTGTATTTTGATTTTTTTTAAAACTGGACCTTGTATGAATCAAACAACCAATCAATCAGAGTTAGTTAATGCATACTAGCCAATCACAGTAACTCTTTACAAACAAAGGTCACCCGGGTTCGTGGTGTCTTTCTTACCTCTGACACCACTTCCTAACATACTGCAAGCAAGCAACTCTAGCAGAGCGATGTCGCAGTGGCACCACAATTTTCAATTTTAAATCGAAAATTGATCAGAATAAGCCTTCAATTGCAGTTATCGAAATCAAAGGCAGGAAGAATAATAATTTGTAAATGACAGATATACAATAAAGACTCAATAATCTAACAATGGCCAAGCTGTCAGTACTAAAAGAAAAAAGAAGACAGAAAATCAAATGGAATTGTGACCTCAAAATCGAAAGTGAAATCAAATTGTGGATTTGGAGTATCATAACATTCCTATTATTTATTCATAACTTACGAAATTTTCTGAAGTCAGCCTTGTTTCTAAATAATTGGGGGCTATAAAGAGGATATTGTGAATGATGTAAGATCTCCTGCTTCTCAGTCTTGTAATAAATGAATTTATCTTTATCTCTGCTGACTGTTTTGATGAAGGGAAACGTCAAGCAAGCATTTTTTCAAACATGTGACACGTTGCTTGACCTGTTTGCTGACACATGGAGCAGGTTAGAACATCTTTATTGGGAAAAACTGAAACATTCTGATGTTCGCATTGCTTCCACTTAAAAAGCCACATGAGTCAGGCATAACTAGTCAAGCTGAACAGACATTAGTTTGCTAGTTAGTTACGACAGTTAACAACCTTGACGTTCTGTGTCAAACCCAGAAAAATGCATGTGCATATTTGGTGCGTCATTAGGTGGGGGGGCTTAGCAAAATAACATGAGGCAGCAGGGAGGGAGGCGGAGGGTTTTGCATTGTGTATGTTCAAACTGCCTTCAGTAGCTGTAAGCACGTTCTAATATATCTTCAATAAGAATATATCTGATGATTTTATAGGATATGATGCTTTGCTCTAGACTAAACTTACCAACAGTAGGGCTGGGCAATATGGACTAAATAAAAAATCATGATATTTTTGACTAAATACCTCGATATTGCGACAATATTTAAAGGATGACTGGTGCTTTCACCGGTATAATGCCCAGCCCCGCTTCTCTGCATGAATAGCTGTACCTTTTGTCCACCGTGGGATTTTAATGCCAATTATTAACAGGATCACAGGGTTAAATTCTCAAGACCTCCTTTGTACAGTAAGCACATGACCGTTACGTTACAGTACATGAACTCATATTTTCCTCCAGGAGAAACAGCAAACACAGGGGACAACATTAACAACATAATGAATGAATTCAGAATAAAGTATGATGCACTTCTTCATTTATGTTTTTCTTGCACAATAATTATGGGCCTTCACTGGATACCGAACAGAACATTTGTCAGAGGTGAGCTGTTCAGATTGTCAGCGCAACTTCGTAGATGCGGCCGAGATTTACACTCTCGTGTCGTTACAGCTCCCAGGGGAGCTGAGGATTTCTGCATGTCGTAAAAGGGAGCCACATTACGCTGAAGGTGACTTTAACTGGATTTAGAGCGGCCGGGGGCCCGCGGAACACCCAATGGCAGATTTAAGCTCCTTCTCTTCTCCTTTAAAGGACTATGGGCGGCTTAATCTATTAGTCTAAAAGCAGCCAATTTATTTGATTCCATCTGTTTAGTCTTGCTGCTGCTGGCAAGGCTGGGCTATTGTATGACAGATTTAAACACAGCTGGAAGGAGCGTATGTATCACATGTAGCCAGTGCCATATTCACTGTGCTTCCACCATGACTGCTGCCAGTTGCAGCCAATATAAACACCAGCGGCCTTTTAAAACTCCCCCTCCACTCTGCCATCGGGAAGCACACACGATAGACTTATAGATGAACGTGAGAAATGTCAACATACAGTACAAAAGCAGGGATGGGCAATATGGCTTATATATAGTGGTGCCAAAATCTTCATATTTTACGATTCAGTTCGACTTTTGATTTTAAGGTCACGATTTGATTTCTTTAGGACATATGCTAAACGATGACATCGCACGACCCTTTTCAACAATTGATGCTTTCACAAAATATTAACACAATGAGATTTTTGATAAATAAACATCAGTAATGTGGATATCATGGCTAAGTGGGTAAAGGCAAATAACAGAACAGCGAGAACAGTCTGGTAAGTTCATGCAGCCTTTAAAACCAGACAACACTTGTGCCATATCACAAAAAAATGATGTCTAAAATTTAAGAAGATACCTGGTCTCATATCACAATATTGATATAATATTACCCAGCCCTATACAAAAGCCAGACTACTTTCACCTCTTAGCAATGAAAATGCAACATGGTTTGTTGATCTGCAGTGAAAACTATGACAGAAACACTACCACTGATGCTCCAGCTACAGTAATGTCAAATTGCCTCACACCTGGAATTTCAAACCGTCTGAACTGGACTTTTGAGAGTTAAACTTGTTTCTAACTTTGTGAATTAATCGAAATTGAGCAAATGGGCCTTGGGTGATGCTGGGAGCCCTGTGAGCTGCCTGGTCTGACACCTCATTAAAAAGCCAGTTAAGGATGATGTTAAAATAATTGTGCATCATTAGAGGCAGTTTCACTGATCAGCTGGGCCATGTCAGCATGGGGGTTTTAACAAAAACTGCACTGCTGATTAATGCCTTCATATAAAGCGCCCTTTTATTCTCCGCCACATGTTGTTCCCTTCTTTGTAGTTAACAGCGATGCGATCTGTTTATAACCCCATTCACACACCTATCCTCCCCACTTTCATCTACATATATTTAAATAAAATCTGAGCAAGTGCATCCATGACAAGTGGTGATAACTTGTTTTTGAACCAAATATTAGCAACATGAACCCATTTCTTTTCACTGCTGTCTGTCCCCTCCTCCGCCCTCCACATCTTACTCTGCTTTCATAGGAAAATAAGACAGTGAGCAAATAAACACCACATCTCATTTAATTGTCTGGAACACCGATGTGCTGCACCCCCGGCTCACACTTATCAACAGAGACAGCAGATACATGAACTGTTTCGAACTTGTCAGCATCAGATCCTAATTGCTTTCAGCAAAATGAAGGTTCAAAAAGACACCTTTCCCTCGGAGATTTTTGAGGCCATTCAGTAAACTGCTGAGACAGAAGCGAAGACACGCTTGTGCGCGGCTGACATCTGGAGGATACATCTTTATTGACAGGGACATATCGATGTAAAGGGCTCACACACCGCTGCTGTCACACGGCAGCTCTTCTTAATCGGCTTTAATGACTTCATCACCACAGAAGGGAAAAGTCTGAGTACACACGCTTACACCAACAGCACGCGATGATAAACAGACACAGGCATGCATACATACACACACAAACTGACACATTGATGCAAAGGAGCACAGCAACAAAGACAGATAAAGGAGCTGTTGTTACATGCAGTAGCTCAGGGGGGAAGAGGTAAAGAGCACCTGTAGTTGTCCGTTCAAGGAGCTGAGGTCCTCCGCCTTCTTCTCCAGAGACTGGACCCACACTTTCCTCTTCTGCCTACAGCGAGAGGCTGCAGCCCTGTTACGCTCCAGGAACTTGCGCCGCTTCTCATCAGGGTCTTCACTCGTGGTTCTGCGCCGCCGACCCCCTGTGCTCGGAGGGTTCTGCGCAGGGGGCACTGGGGAAGCCTGAACAATAATGATAATACTAATAGTAAGATGAATACAAAACAATAACTGACAGAACAAAACCACCACATCTGTAATGTATTGCTGTGCAACACTGAATGTTAAACTAAATGCAGCAACGGGTGTGGTTATTCGCATAAATTACCGAAGATACAGTCACCAAACTATGTATTCAGTATAGTTGTCTTTACATCAATTCTAACAGGTTTGGGGCTACTGATAGTATTGTCTTCTCATAGGGGGTCCACCTAAATGTTCAACTACTGCAAGAAAGCACAATAGCTCTTGATATTCCAATTTTTGTTATACTTAAAAAAAATGCAAACAGCAGTTTCTATACATTTTTATATATAGTTAGCCGTGTATTGGACACGAACTCAGACACTCTACTGTCACTTTGAATTGCATTGCATTGCATTGCAGGTTTTCTGTGTGCTTTTATCAAATGCCAGAGTATGCGCTGAAAACTAGCTTTGTTCCATAACAAATCATACATGTCACTTGATAACTTGCTAATCTACTCTGCAACAGTGTTTGCCGATTGAACCTAGAATATCAGCAAATTCTTCAAATCCTTCAGAAATATATACAATATAGTTTTAACAGAATAGTGTTTTTCCAGTTGCATTCAATTGAAGGGTAGTTTAAAATGATGTAAAACAAATGGGAAAAAAATAATTAAAGGAGCAATATATAGTAATTGAGCATGCAAGAATAAGTACAGCTGTTCAAAAAGTGAGTTGGATCCAGAGACGGTATATTGAATAGGTTGAAATCCTATTTAATATACAATCTATAGTTGAAGCGAGTTGTTTCCCTCCCATCCCCTTCTCCCCAGACTTGGGGAAGCTCTGCGAGCTGCAGGAGCTCTGCAGGAGCACAGGACGTGTGCCACATCATAATTTGACAAAAACAAGCAACAAGTTCTACACTATAAATTGATCAGCTGTTTGTAACTCAATTGTCTGTCAATGTAAAGTTAACCTCCTTATACTAAAAACATTTGGAGTTAAGCGTCTGTCCGACAGACTCCATTAACATATTGGTCCATTTAAGCACTCTAAACATCTACGGCTTCTTTAAGATTATTAATGATTTCTTATGACTCATAAACAGAAACTTAATCATTCGGAAAACATTCAGCATTAATTCTAACTGAGAGAAGCAAGTATTTCAGCTTACAAATTTCCTTGATCTCTAATGACATATCATGGCCATTTTATAATTTATTAACGTAAATATATAAGAGATTTCTACTTTCAAATAAAATCATTTCCCATGCCGGAGGGAGAAGGAGAGAGGGCTAGCACCAGTTTGAGGCCCCTGCTTTACATGATTATCAGGAGAGTAATTTCATGTAGTAACTCATTAGACCTGTCAGACTGCATACAGGAAGATGCAACATAATCAAATCCAGCTTCAGGTCAACTTAACATTACGCTTAAACAACTGCTTTACTATGCAGTTAAGCTTACGAAAGGCTTTATAAAGGCAGAAATTATTTTCAGAGTTAGCTGAACGCTAATTTGCACAAATGTATCTACTGTACATTTGAGCTGGGTATTGTTTGAAAATTTTTGGTGCTACTACTGATACAAATCTGGATTTTGGTACCAACAGTGAAAAAGCAAAAATTTTTTCTTATACTTTACTTTATGAAATATAAACATATATCTACAGACCACCTTTTTCATTGATCTAAAGAAGACAAAGATCTCCAAAATTTTGTCTAAACACAAGCTGCCATACAAGAACTTACCTAAATAAACAGACTAAAACTGGGAACATACTTTGATTTTAAAATTAATAGGTAAGATTACAAATTTGAGGAGACATTTGATGCCAGCCTTTGGTCAGTACGAAACATGCAGCCCTACCATGCATACCGTCTGCACTCCTGAAACACATTTAAACTAAATGACAAGCCAGTGAATGTATTCTTTGACTTTGATAACATTGTCTGTGGATCTGTCCAGAATAATCCAAACAAACATGTCTCTTCACTGGAGGAACTATATTTAAACACTCTGTGCAGTGAGTAGAAGTTTGGAGTTGTGAGTACTTACAGGTGTTTCTGTGGTGGAGGTGGCTGGCTGCTGAAGGGAATGGGGAGAGGGTTCCTCAGTCGTGGGCAGGGGAGGAGCTGGAGCAGGAGTCAGGACTGCAGCTGGGGCTGGAGTTGGAGTTGGTGTCGGGGTTGGAGCAGGAGATGCTGGAGCAGCAGTGTGGGTTACAGCACTGCTCTGGACTTCACTACCGTCTCCATTGGTTACCTGAGGAAGCTGCTGGCTTAACGTGGCTTTTAGTTTCTAGGAGGAAAATTTGGCACAAGGAAAAACAGTTATGAGATGTTCATGCAAAGAAATGGTTAAGAGAACTATATTCAACTAAATTAAATGATAATTTTCACTTGTGAATACCTTTCTTTTTAGTAATTAACCTAGCTGTATTACATAGCTTTGTTGAATACTTGTCACAGTTAATTTTGGATTTCGAAGCAGCATTAT
>JAJHUR010081712.1:0-17779 GCA_027495735.1 Lutjanus campechanus | reverse complement strand
TTTGTCATGTCTGCTTTTTGTGTTTGAACAGTTTCAGGTTAATCAGAGCTTGTTTGCTGACAACATTCACCGTCTGCTGCTAGAAATGAAGTTAATGAGAGCAGAGTAATTCTCTGTGGGTTTGTCATTACGCACATCTCCTTACAAATTACATGTAGTCATTAAATTCATTGTTACTAATACAATATTTATCAGTGGAGCGTAAAGAGCAAATGATACATTAAATAATTGAACTGAGCTCTTGATGGTTTGAATTATTTAAGGCTGCCCAGTACTACTACACAGCTCGCTTTTACTATTTATACAATGAATCTTCAGCCACGTTTCCACCATGCAGTCCAGAAATAAGAAAGATGTGTGTATTCTGAGCAAAAATAAAACACAAATAAAATTAAAATTTGTGTTTGATTTTTTGTATTTTGTCATGAAAACTAATAAACATGTGAGTCAAGAATCTCACATAGATAGTTTAAAGTAAAAGATAAATGGTTAAAACATGCAGCTTCTGTCACTCTGAATAGTAGCCTGGACACATTACTGACCACATCTACTGAAAAAAACGAGACCCAGTCTAAACATCTCCAGCTGCGGGATCACAGTGGCTTGTTTGGATTTCCATGAGTCAGAATCCACCACAGCCACTGAGCTTACTCCACAGTGAAAACCAAGCCATCTATGGAAGGGGCATGGTTAGGGGGTATTTAAGCCCTTCTGATAGCCCTTCTCTGAAAATATTAAAAGTTCCTGCAAAGGTTTGTGACAGGAATGTCCAAACAACTGCTTGCTTTATATCTTTACTTATTTTTCCAGGCATGACGAACATTGGGATGGTTTATTTTTAGCAAAGCTGTATTTGACCTGAGCTCACAACAGTTATAAACTAGAACACTTAAAGTGTGAGCAAACATACATTTGCAAGCATATTATTTTAATTTAGCATATTTTAAAAGAACCTTTGCATGGACTAGACAACATTGCAAGATATAAAAGACTATTCTGATAGTGATAAATACAGTATGCATGGACACGGTACAAACCAGGGGTTCTCAAAGTCATTACTCAAAAGTCTGCAACTGATTTTTATTCAAGGTCAGAGGTCTGGAACTATTAGCGACGAAAAAATAACACATAATCAACTTTTAAGCAACAATCAAGTTCAAAACAGTCAGTACAGTCAAAATATATTAGATCCTAGCAGGAGTGAAGGAGATTTAAGAGCTGATAGCAAATTCTCTTGTGGAAAGTTAATGTGTGAACTCGACAGCTACATCACACAACACTCTTGCCATGACAACGTCACCATGACGATGATGTCAACGTTAGGCAAATAAGCCACATTGAAACCACATTCATCTGGGGACAAGATTGCTGTGAATAAACTCCAGCTACACTGTATATTCAGTGTCACTAACAATGTATGGATAAAAAAATATATAGGAAAAGTTACACGTATTGTTTTCATAACATGAGATACTGGCTGGGTCACGACTGTTGTTTGGTCATCACTTTGAGAAGCACTGGTATACACATTAAGGGAATAAAAAAAAAGAAAAAAGAGAGAGTACCTTCTTCTTCCTGGGTCCACCTCGCACTGCTGGTGGGTCATTCCAGCCTTCTTGAGGTCCTACATTTAGAAGAGGAAGGACGAGACAGAATTAGAGAGAAATTAACAGCTTTTTTTCTTCCCTGAACTAACACTCAAGCAGCCAATGATTGACAAACACAATCTCTTTAAGCCAAGGTTAGTCTACGTGGCAAAAACTTTTAAGTAAAAACATGTCATTACGCTGTAGATCTCAGTAGTTTCGGCAAATATGGCAAAATGTACAGGCAGCGTCCTCATAACCACTCCGCAACAATACCTTAATACTGAATAGTTAAAAGCATCTCATTTATGTATATATATATATATTTATTTATATGTATATATACCTTTTTGATTTGCACTATCAAAGTATTATGTGTGCGTTCTCTTTAACATGGCTGACATTGTATTATCTTAAATAAAACCTAGAATATCTTAACTCAAGCCTGCAGACTGTGGTTTTGTTTATTGTATTTTAAGATAACATACTCTACATTTCCCTCAAGCATACAGCGGCACAAGCAAACACCACCAAAATACACTGAGAGACCAGAAATTCATAAACTCTGTACAATAGACTGCAATATAGTACAAACATAGAACTTAACGCAGAGATATTGTATTGCATTGCATTATATTACGTAGTACAGGTGTGTTTCTGGTCACTCAGTGTATATTTCAATGCACTCTTGTTTCATATCCAACCCTGACCCTGTCACCTTGGTAGTCACACTGGGAATTCAGCCATGGAAAGTATCCTGCAAGTCAAATGAGGTGGACAGATGAATATGATTCAATAACCATGAGCAACAGATTCCTTAACATATACAGATCTCTCTCTATCTACAAATACTTAAAGTTCCTATGAAGTCACAATCAATGTTAGTGTTTTTATCACATTTCTTCCGTTATATGTCACCTAGGCGCCAGTATCTGGCCCAACAATGACAAAAAAAGACAGGTATTCTGAGGTATTTGTAATAGTATTTTAGAGTCGTCATTTCTTACACTTGGGGGCGTATACTAACTTTGGGTCCAATTCCATTCAATTCGTGTTTCTTTCTTATGAAGCCGCTGGAGTGGAGTGTTTCTGGGGCCCATACACAAACACAACCGTATAACTTTATTCACTTAATTGATTTGGGTGAAACTGGTTCATATTTTCTGGATAAATATTTTCTGGTTTTCCCTTTGATGTCCTCTGGCTGCTCAGCCTCAACTCTCTCTGATTTAGAGAGTTAGTTTCCTGAAGGACAGATACTTTAACTTTTTGCTTAACTAGCTAACCGCTACCTGTAACTGTCAGCGGCTCTAAGTGGGCAACAGAACTGCAGCAGAACTCAGCAGCTTCCCAGTGAACACAGTCAGACCAGGACTGAACTCAGACTCCGAGACCGACAGGGAATTATGGTAAATTTAGAGATATCCTGAGGTAGCCTAACAAGCTATTTCATGGGAACTTTAAGTAAAAATGTGTTTAAAAAAAAAAAAAAACATGGAATGAATGTAATTATGATCTTTTGACTACAACGTGACCAACATGACATCTACCTGTAGGAGGAGGAGCAACAGCGGGGGCTGTGAAGGGCTTTACAGCAGGAGCTCCGGGGCCTCCCTGCGGATATCCTGATCCGAGAGGAGCAAAGGGACCAGATGCCATGGGGGGTGCAGGCCCCTGGTTGTGGAGGCCCCCTGGGTACATGGGAACCGGGGCTCCGGGTTGGGAGCTGGGTGGCATGGGGCCTGAGGTAGACGGCATGAAGCTGGTCGGTGGCACCCCGGGGCTGGGCATGGGGGGCATGCCCCCAGGGGTCGATGTCGAAGGCTGTAGTGGAGGTCCTGATAAGTTAGCAGCTGGCATAGAAGGACCTGGAGGAGGGAAGGCTGAGGGCCCGCCCATGGGCATAGGCTGAGGCTGGAATGGCTGATGAGGAAGGAAACCTGGCAAAGACAAGGACCATTGAATAAATCATGAATGGTCAGATAAAATCAGTCAGAAAACTTGGAAGTAGAAAACAAAAAGTCGAAGTCAAACCTGGAGCCGGAGCAGGATGTTGGGGGTATGAAGGCCTCACGGCAGGGCGGGTTGTGCTGGGCGGCAGTACATGAGAAGAAGGTGGCAGACCAGGCCCAGTGTTGGTTGGAGCAGGTTGTGGAGTAAAAACTGACGGCAAAGGAGGCTGCTGCTGGGTAGGAGCGGAAGGCTGGTACTGACTCTAAAGTTAGGGAAAAAAGAAAAAATGTTTTAAAGACACATTAAAAACATCCATAATTACACAGGAAAGATCATCTTGTAAAATAATACACTCATACCATAACTTGTGCTTTTGGTGCAGGAGTCTGAGCAGCAGGAGTGGGCTTGGCTGTGGACACATTGACTCTGTTGAAGGAGTTTGGAGGCTGCTGTCCGACGGCAGCCTCTCCCTGAGCATGGAACAGCCTGTCTCTCAGCATCATGATCCCAGGCTGGGGTGTGGACAAAATTGTGCAAACACACAATTGATTATGTAACACTACTCAAGTGGAGCAAAATGGATTTGGTTTTGTGTGATTAGGTTACAGTTTTGCTTCTCACTTGGTCTGAGTTGTCAGGCAGGTAGGTCATGGCAGTGGCCAGACTGCCCTCTGCAGCCAGTATTCCAGCGTAGCAGGTCAGCTTCTCAGCCAGGACGGGGCTCTGCACTGCCACCTCGCTGTTGCGGAGGCGTTCGATTGACTTACGCAGCATCATTACTTTTTCTACCAGATCCTGAAAAACACACACACACACACGTGGGAGTGACTGTGACTGCTGCACTCACACCTTTGGGCTATAACGTGCATTGTACATGCGGCTCATCAACATCTTGCTGCTTGTTCTTCACAAACAGCTGCACTGGTTTTGCACGTTAGTACAAGCAATCATTCCTAATTCATGTCATAGACACGTGAGATGTACAAAATCTATAATTACTATTCTTTTAAAAAAGATCTCTTTCCCCGAGGTTATTATTCAACTCTCCTTGTTGAACATTTTCACATGTGGTAGTGCACTGCTTTTCAGTTCACACTCGTGCTTGGAGCAAGAGTGAAGTTAAAGCTATTGTTCATTAATGCAAAGCCCAGACAAGGCCCATTAATGACTTAAATCCAGCCCTCTGATCATTTATAGATATGAAGCAAAAGAGAGTGCAAATGAGAGACTAAATAGCATAATTCATTGTTTATGTCAGTTGTTAAGCAGAGAAAGACTTATTTATCCAAGAGTTTTAACAGGCTGTTTAAGCAGAAGTAAAGAAGAAATAAAAACGTTTCAATTTCTTCTAATGTCCGGTCCCTCGGCTCTCCGCTTTTTGTAAAAATCTGGCTTTTAAAAAGGAAACGTGACAAAGTCTATACCTCTAGACCAAGAGGGGTGGAGCTTTCTCTATGTGAGGCCCAGCACTCCACGAGCTTCTCAATGTTCCCAGAACAAATGTAACACAGACAGGCCTGCAGGCAGCGCTTCTCTGTCTTCTCCTGCTCCAACCGGCCTCCCAGAGTATCTACCAAGAAGAATTATAAAATCAAACAATGCTGAAGACAAAGGGAAGGTTGAAATGAGAGCTGGTTGATATGTACGGAAAGGAACTCAGCAAGTAAAACAAACGCTGCTGAAATGGCTCAGTCCTACTGGAACAAGGCATGTTGCAGCATGATCGCTGTGCTGCTACGCTTGAGAGCAACCTACCGCACAGACGGGCAAAGTCTTCAGGGTGAGCATAGGTCAGCAGAGCAGCCAGAGCCTCCTTCCAGTTGTCCAAATCACAGCTTTGCACAATGTCTCTCCAGTTCTGGGTCACCACTGAAGATATGAGCTATATTTTGGGACAAATTAAAGCAGTTTAACGCACAGCATAAATATTTTCCACATGTGATTTTATCAACTGAACCACAACAGTCTTACCATTGAGACACTGTTCTTTTGCTTGCTCAGATATTTTTGCTGAGTTTTCTTGAGCAGTTCCTCTCCTCCACTGATAGACAACAGGATGGCTTCAGCGTAGCGGCCATCATTCAGACACAGATCCACAGCTCCCTCAAAGTTACCAACCAGCAGCGCCTGGCTTATCAAACCATCCGTATCTTCATTAGAAGAACAAGCAACACAAACTGTAGTTAGATTTCTAATCATGACGAACAATGACAAGATGTAAGACATATAAACAGAGACAATATGTGTTTTAATCACATATTTAATTAAAGGATTTTACCACATGATACAGGGATCTGAAAGTTGGAGATTTCCTTTGGGGTTTGACTAAAGAAGTCTGCCGGTGAAACAGAACCTGAAGTTTGACCGTCAGTGGCTTCTTCAGTCCTCTGGAAACACAACAAAAGATATTTTAAACTTAACATGGGCTGCAAAAGTTAGTATGCATAATAATAACAATGACTATAAAGATTTGAAAATGTTTTCATTGTGTGTGCAGACTTGCTGACCTCAGTGGTGAGTCGCTGCATCTTTTCTGCCAGATCTTTGGCATCGACTCCATGTCCATTGTGCTGAAAACTTTTCCCCAGACATTTTGAAATCTGAATAAACACAAAAAGTTTACAGATAAAACAAAGAACGCTTGTGACAGATATCAGCTAATAGCTTCAGATTAGAGGCAAAATACCTTTTTCTCCAAGTCATCTTTGCTGAAACCCAGAAGTCTGAGGAATTTAATGCGGGCTTCATCTTCAAAATTAACCTGTAAACAGAGAAAGTGAGTTAGCTCAAAATAAATATAACACCAAACTGACCGATAGACTTAATGTTATGTTGAAGGCCCACCAGAAGGAACTTCCATATGTCCTGCTCAGCGTCTGACTTGGCGTTCTGAATCTTGGCCTGGCAGTAGCTGTTGAAGGAGCCCGATTGCAGGGCTGCCTGCAGCTCCCTGGAGCGCTGGAGGAACTCTGTCTCCGTGGTAACCTGGCTCATAAACACTTGTCTGGGGACAGGCTGGGGGCTCTGCACTGGAGGCAGCTTGGGATTCTCAAAGGTTATCAGCTTCCCACCAAACTAGGGAAAAAACAAACAAACAAACAACAGATTAGACACAAAATGAAATATTCTGCAAAATTTAACACGTTTTCCATTCAATAATTATGAAATATTTTAATGTTGAACTGTTTTCATTGATTCGACCTTCACTTCTCACGGATCAGAGATGATAATCAATGATGCTGAGATTACATTAGGCAACAAAAGCAGAAATACAATATAAACAAAACAAGAACACAAAACAATAGGAAAATAATAAAGAAAATAAGACCGACAATAGAGGGCCAAATATCAACATTGGTAAGATAATTCTTAATCAAAGCAATTACATGGAACTTACAGCAAAGGAAGCCCCCACTGGCCTGCGCACCCACTTGGGAGGCTTCTTCAGAGGGGGAACTATGGTGTCCTGCGTTGTCTGCTGAGGAACTTGCAGGGGAGGCAGCACCTGCCCTGTACCAAAGGGATCCATTGCATCAAATGAGGAGGATATCTGTTAAATAGAAATGTCACATGTTAAAACAAGCGCAAACCTTTGTTGTAGGGCTAAAACAATTGATTTTTTTAATCTAAGAATATCACTGTTGTAGCTTCTCAAATGTGAATATCTGCTGGGTTTTTTTCATCATCTATGACACTAAACTCATTATTTTTGGTTTCTGGATTGTTGGTAACGCAAAATAGAACATTTAAATATGTTAAATTTGTTGGGAGACTGTGAAGGACATTTGTAACTACTATGACATTTTACAGGCGAAATGATTAATTGCTATATTGTGATAATATTCGACAGATTAACTTCTGATGTAATTGCAGCCCTGCTTGAGGTCAAATACTTCTAAAATTCCAGGCAGTCATTTCACTATCATTCGACTTCAAAGCTCTATTCTGCACATGGGTCAATGAGTTCATTAGCCAGCGTCAATCCCTTCACACCAGCACCATCTTGTGGACAAACAATGTAGCTCAACACGCAGGGTTTGGAATTAAATACATCACACAGCCGCTACCTTATCAGCTGTGCTTTGCTGTTGAGCCTTCAAGCTCCCTCCCATAACAGAGTAGACTGTGATTTTTCCATCAAATGAGGCAGCTGAAAGCAGGGCTGGATTCCTGGGGCACCACTGGACATCAAAGCACCACTGGTTTGTTGTTGGAAGCTCATAAATGACCTAAAATTGAAGACAATACACCTGTTATGATCCATGGCACCGACATGAAGCCACAATAATGAGACAAGGTAATTCAGGGATGACAAGAGAAGCAGCATATACCTCTCCAGTGTTTGGATTCCAGCAGAGGATCCTGTTGTCTTTAGCACTACTCAATAGGAGCTCAGAGTCGGCCTGGCTCCAAGATATGGACAAAATTCCCCTGTAAGGAAACAGCAACAGTGTATTCTGCAAGATGACTTAAGTACAGAAATAAGCATGACACTCAGACTGTTAAAGCCCTTACCTCGTGTGGTTCTCAAGGACTTTAAGGGGCGATGTGGCAAAACGGAGGTCCCACATCTGGATGACTGGCAGTCGATCATCCTCAGAGGCCAACACCAACTGAGTGGCCACATCAGGGTGCCAGAGCATTCCTGAACAGTGCATCTGAAAGCACATCACAGAGAAGACTTTCTACAGGGTGCAACATAGTCAATCTATTTGTCAAAACTGAAAAAACTAAGAAGCTTAAAAAGATTCTAAAATTAACTGAAACTGGGGCACCGTGAGGGGTTTTTACAAAATAGATGACGATCAAAGACACTTAAGTTCTAGTCTTACAGATAAAATCTGAGACATTAAAGCTGTTACATGGGTTTAGTGTGGGGCCGTTGCCCTGCAAATGTGCTGGACTGTACTGAGATTGTACAGCCGGCATAAAATAATATATTTCCCATAATCTTAGGTGGAGATATAAGGTATTTATCAAAACAAACAAAGTTTAAGTAAGAGAAGCAGGGTCGACGATGTAGCCCTACTCAAAATTTCTTTTGCAAGATTCACAATTATTGGGATTTTTGGGGGGATAGAAAGCCGCAAAATATTCATTTTCCATGATATGAAAACCTATGATGGTGTAAACAATTATCATTCATGTTTAAGTGTTTGTCTTAGTAATCTAATTGCAATCCAAGAAACAGAAGTTAGAGGTTGTGCCAATCATCCTATGTGAAACGGAGCCAGTGTTTTTCTCTAATTTGACTGGCAGACGATCTGACTCTGCACTGATTGCAGTACAGTAGCTGAAGTGTCAGAACAGAAAAAGCCTGTGAATAACTGCTAATAACTGCTATGCTAATGTTCAATAATATGAAGAGTAAGTATGGCAGATGAGTCTTACTGATTGATTCATGAAACACAGCAGCGTTTCCTCTGTCTTTTTTTGTTTTTGTTTTTTTTGTTTGTTTTTGCGGGGGTGGCAAAGAGTAATTTTTAGCATGTTCCTCGTCCTATTCTGTTTGTCTTAGTTTTGGTTCTAGTGCTCTAAGCAGCACTAATATTGTTCATATTTGGTTTCTTGATCATGATTACAGGGCTACTTTTACACGCTCTGAGTTGTGCTTGTTCCTGGTTTAGAGTTGGACTAGTGTGTTTTGAATTAAAACCACCAACCCTGTTGCTGTGGTCACTGATCTTGATGATGGGCTCGTTCTTCCTCAGGTCCCACACGACCGCTTTCCCACTGGGGTTGGCAGAGGCCAGGATGTGCTGGACCTGCCTGTTCCAGGACACAACACTGATGTCCTCAGCAGGCTGAAAGAAGAGACAGAGGCTGTTAAGTGTCAAAACAAACCTGGCTGTGAGTCTGAGATGAACAGATCCCAGATATTTAAATTGTAATACAACGCAAGGCCTGTGCCATGCAAACACTGTGGGTACCGATTTACATGAGACAAACCTGCTGAGTGCCACATATTTACACTATATGTCTATTCTACACTGAGCACTGTGTGTTTTTTCTGGTCTCTGACAGTTCAATAATGTTGAACTTTGGGTAGAATGCTGCACTTGTTGCTGTTTTTAGCCAGCCAACCCTTTGGTGGACACGGCCCCTAAGGGAAGTTTCACACGCAACACATTTAATTGAAACCACAAACAAACCTTTCTTGTGACTTTCATTTTTAACACACAGACATGAAACTACAAAGCTAAAGAAACGAGGAGAAAGCTGCCTGTTGGGGATTGTGGTTTCTAGTTTGTGTTTTGACTCAAACAGTAAATGGGTCAGGATCAAAATAAGAAGTCAACTCATCAAACACAACAGATGTGTGAAATTCTTTAAACCTGTGATCCCACAATCATGCAACTAACCTGTGTTTTCGCTCCTGGTGTCATGGGACTGCTGAAGTTGTTCAGATCCCAGATATATATCTCTGAATCATTTGCTCCTGATGCGAGGAGATTACTCTGTAAGAGGACAAATTGAAAAAGATTAATAATGTGTACTACAGTTCCAGGAAAGAGAAGGCCTTCTGTATAAACTGTCTCTAAGAACACAGAAGATTTTAACTGCAGACATTTACCTGAAAAGGGTTGAAATCGAGTGCTCGAATGGGTCCAGTGTGTTTGTCCGACTGTCCCACTACAGCATCTGCTCCAGAGCTTATTATGACGTCTGGGTTATATACAGTTAAAGTGCCATTTTCACTGCCACCAACCAGTCTCCCTCCTGTACCATCTGCTCCCATTCCAAAATTCACCCATACAATGCTGTGCAACCTGTGGAATATGATAAGTACAGGAAGTTATTAGCTACAAATGGTTTACCTACTGCGTATCATTTGTAGTAGTAAACAGTCATCTGCACACTGACACAAAAGCTATATGTTCAGCTCTTTAACTCTTTGCCTTTTAAGCCAATATCAACCATAAATTATATTAAAAGGGTAATAGGCCAGAATACTGGAGCTTCAACATATGTATATACTGAGGCTACTCCTGTAACCATCCTGTACCAAAATACAGCAGTACAGATGCAAAATGTCCTATCAAAGACATGAACCAAGTCACTTCCCATCTTTACAGTGGCTGATGTGGATAAAATGTGCCCTAGTTTCACTAAATTACCTGTTTGTTGTGGGTAATGACCCTTTGAGCTGCATGTCCAGCGAAGGATCAGAAAAATCCACCTCAAATATCTCCAGGGCAGCCGTGGTGTTGAAAGAGGCATCCAGCTGTTGTGCTGATGTTCCTAAGGCCAGGCAGATAGGATGGTGTCCGGCAGGACTCCACGCCTGGTGGGCAGTCCTCTGGATCTCCTTCAGCCTCATTTTCCTCTACAAGTTCCAAGTCCTGGACAGAAAACCGACTCCACTAAATCAAAGGTAATACGTTTATTTTCATAATAATGGTCATGGACTACAAGATCATGATTAATGGGTCAGTTAACCCCAAAATCAAGCTACTTTTTCCTACTGTAGAGAGAAAATAGATCCTACATGAAACTGCCCACAAGGTCTGTAGATTATCTTGAGTAACCGGATCATGATTTCTGGAAAGCGACAAGAGTTTCAATTTTTTTGTTGACACTTTGAGCACTACAAGCCATGTGCCATCTGCAAGACATTTCTATGCCCGATATCACTAACACTCAACAACTCACACCAAATTAATCTAGATCAGTGATACTCAGCTTACAGCCTGTGGGTCAGGTAGGGTGTCAGATGACTTGATGATCATTTTCTAATCAATTAAATTGATTTACACTGGGAGTTTTTCTTATGTTTAAACTAATTAGTAAATGTTCTTACTTGAAAAGTTGCATATTAGCCTACACACAATGAAAAAGATAAAATATGCTATTACTCATGTAATGGCAGAGATTCCACTATAAACACTTACAGCTAAAATGCAGTTGCAGCCATTAAATGCAATAAAATATGACATATCTGTCATATAGGCCAAGTGTCAATTCTTGTGGCAAGTTAAATTAGTTAATAAGTTAAATAAGTCAGTCAATTTGAAAATAAGGAACTTCATATAAAGATGAGTTACAGGCGTTTTATTGTGCATTTGTTCATTTCTATCTAAGAAATATTATTTTTTGTGTATTAACCAGCCCCTGGCCTCCTGTCATTTCCCAAAACTGGCCCACGGACAAAGCAACTTGGGTATACCTGATGTACAATGTTGTAAAAGGTAACCTGAAGTCATACACGAGTAAAAGTAAAGATATAGTGCTAAAATATTACTTCAGTAAAAGTGAAGGTCAGGCATACAAATAGCATTGGAGTAAAAGACTTACAAGTATCTCACAATAAATGTAGTTATGCATCAGTTGAACAAGTAAAAGTAAATTATAAATATATGTATATACCATATACACACATAGATATGTGTCAAATCAACTCATTTGAAGTCATATGGTTTTCACTGGACAGAAAAGGTATAAAAACTTGTCATCTTAAATGTAGTGTGTAACTAAAGCTGTAGTGAGAAGTAAAAAGTGCAATATCTGCGTGTACAGATATCTGCGTGTATAAAGTAGCATCTATCAGAAATACTCAAGTACTGTAAAAGTACCACAGATTTGCACTTCAGTAAATATAAGTAGGTAACCTACATTCCACTTCTACAAATGTAAATATATCTACAAGTAAGAGGAAAATATGTATTTTTGATTTTGAGTTGAAATGCTCCTTTAAGGTTTTTAATTGAGACTTGTGATACACAAATCTGTATTAACAAATCAAATATTCTTACTCTCTGACTTGGCTCGATTAGGGTACCTCCCTTACTTTTATCAGACTGCCACCGACTATTTCCTGAAACGGCTGGCTAACCGTTAAAGCTTCAACACATGTACCAAAATGTTTGTTCGTCCAACATTAACGATATGTGTCAACATTACAGTGAATCAAATGCTCTTACCGGTGATGTCATCTACATGTTATTTTCTGCTAAACCGCTTGTAAATTCATGCAACGCAAGCCAACCTGATATGCAGATAGCTACCGTTAGCATTTCGCTATTTACGTATCCAAATATGTTTCACACACTTACCGTTAGTTTTAGTTAATGTTAGTCAATAACATTGTATAACGAATATCCAACTGTAGGCATCACTTAGTAATCAGTCAACAGGTTTTAGGGAATCAGATAATTTATTACACATGCCACTACATAAGTGAGAAGTCATATCTCTAAGTAGGTTAACGTTTTATCTCGCTGACAGTGCCCGTATCGTGTCTAGAAGGGAGCCCCAGACCCGCGAAATCTCGCGGGAGTTGACAATTTTACCCAAAACCATGACGTTTCCCTAACCTTGATAAAGTGTCTTTTTACTCTAAAACTAAGCAGATATTGACCACAGCGTTGTCACATCATAAAACATGATTTTGTTATACATGCAATATACAGAAACAAATCTCGCGAGAGTTCAGCAAACATAGGGTTCCCCTTCACCATACGAACGTTCCACTGCATAACCAGAGCCGCTAGCATACAAGCTAACAGCCACCACCCTAGTTACCATATTTCACCTGCAACGAGAGGCACTGTGTACCAGACATGTCTCGGCTCAGTAAAAAAAGATAAATATGGGTTTAAGAACAACTCACGTCAACTGTGTAATCAGAGCCTGACTGTCCGCATCCAAAACAGACTGGAGCGCTACTTATCAGCCAAGCTAGCAGCTTAGCCGCAGGCAGAATCCGACCAAAGTGCTTTGCCGTGTTGTCACTACGCTACGGTAGCCGATATGGGACATTTCTCAGTTGGCCTAAGGTAACCCCGAAGTCACTACTGACCCCGCAAAAATGTCTCTAGTATAAACATACACATATCCAAAAATTTTCAAATGTTCCTTGTCACTTGTCAGTCAAAATGCAATCTTTTATATTTGACATGTTATTGTTTTTATGCACAAAACAAGAGCAACACAGGAAGAAATGTAACTGTTAACATCTTTATTCTTGACAGAAATATATATACACAAGTAGAATGACACTTTAGTCATTAGATTTCATAATGTTTGACTTCCTCTGGTTGTTTTTCTGGATCTCCCCCTCTCTCCAGGTACAGGTTGTTGTAGGGATACTGTTTGGGTGCCTGGAAGAGAGACATAGCATACTTTACTTCATAGCATACTTTATTGAAAATGTGCATTTCATTTAACAATCTAAACCATTACATCTGCAGGTGGCACAGCACTAAACAGAAGTCACGCTAAACTTAAAAAAACGAAATATCTAAATTTTTCGTATAACATCTTTATATTTAAACAGTCTTACTTACATTGCGCATTCATGATTTGAGTATTTATGAGTGAAATAGAAAGATTGCAAAATTAAGGATGGTCCTTTATTTCAATTAATAGAAACAAGTCACTGGTGGGAAACAGTTACTGAGTACATTGTCTACTTGGTTGTTTCTTTGGGATTTAAAAATTGTAATGCTGAGTATCAATTTCTAACAACTTTTAGTGTCATAAACACTTGAAACAGATCTATCAGTTATGAGGAAAATCTAGCTGTCTTTGACAGTTGTCCTTTGTGACTTTAAAATGTCGCAAAGAAATATCTTCTCAAAGTTTATTACATTTACTTTAAAAATCTGTATTCAGATTTTATTTTACATACTCAAAGTATTCAGAATAGTGGGTACAAACAGGAAAGCAATTTGAGCAATTTAAAATCTGACTGGCTGGTAAGGAATAACTCTCAAGAAGGAAGTGAAATCATACAATCCCAAAATGTGAATATGCAAATATGCACAGAGGAGTAAAACTGCATATTAAAGAGATAGTATCAATTTCAATTAAAACTTTATTACAGACTCAAGGTCTAGATAAAAAAAACAAGACATTACATATTATAAATTATATATAAAAAAGAAAAGAACAAAATTTTTAAGCCAAAGTGACAAGCTAAAGTCAGGAATCCTCTTCCTTTTAAAATCACTTGTTAATTTATCCTGTAATTTCACATCCTCTGAAAACAGTATGTCATACAAAAGTAAATCATAGCATTGGTCTGTACTTACAACAGGCTGGTAGGCTGGGAATTTCTCCCCAAGGTAGAACATGAACAGCATAAACCCGATGAAGCCAAACAGATGTTTGCACATTGTGGACCAGGAGACAGGGCTGGGAGATGTATCCACACGGTTCCTGATGTACATGTCAAAATTGAAGTGCATCTGAAAATGATCAGAAGAATCACAGATTAACAATCATGGGAAATCTCATACTGTAATAACAATAGATGTTGTAGTTTAGGTGAAGCACTGCTGTGTGTGGAGAAAGGAGTGCTTCTGTGTAATCAAACTGTTCTGAATATTGTCTAAATATCAAAAAGCAATAGAGTCTATGAAAAGGAATGAACTAATGCATTTCAGAAATATGTTTTTATGTTATCATCTAAAAAAATGTCAAAATCTACAATGGTGCTTCCAGACAGTTTAGACCAAAGTCTGCATGTTCAACCTTCAAAAATATCTATTATTTCGGCGTTTTGTCTTTCTATTGCTGTAGCATTATGAATATGCATAACATTAAATATTACTGATAAGGATCCATTATTAACTTTCTTCGTTTTTTTTAAAACAATTGGTACCAAGATAAATGCTGAGTGAGACACTGTTTCCAAATTACAGAAAACATATATTTGGCAATGGTGTCAGCATCAATAGCTTCACAAGTGATGTCGCTCAGAAACTGCAGATTTATTTGAGACCGTTTTAGTTTTTTTAAGCTATTAGTGTTAAGTATTTGTTCAACCAAAAAGGGTTATTGCAAGTGACAGTAATGATTTGATAATTTTATAATGCAATATACCATGATATCATGACAAGGTAAAATTTCCTCAGACTTTTATTGCATTGTGCAAATCTCATACCATTGATACCATGATTTCACTTTTTTTTCCTCAATGAATTGCTTAACTCATAACTATAATCTTTATTTGTTATGCCAATGAGAATATCTCCTAATCTCTTTTCCTGTCTGTGTGGACTGTTCTATTCCAGGTCTCCATGGCTGAGATAGACATCATCTGGCTGGCCGAGATAGACATCATCTGGCTGGCCCCACTGATGTCTCCTGAAGCGTTCTCCTGGATCCACACCCCTCTACATATTTGTTTCATATATTCCATTGTTTAATGTTTTCAGCAACTTTGTTATCACATTTCTGTTGTAAATATGAATTTGTGACCTGGCCTATTCCAGGTCTTGTGGTGGAGAGGAGGTCATGTGGCTCATGTCCTACAGGTGACATCTGAAGTCTCTATAGTAAAGATGAGGCTGTATGGTTCTGGACAACGACAACACCTGAGGTCCCCATGGTTGGGAAGAGATTGTATGACTTGGGTCCCGGATGTTGTTTGACATGGACTCTACTCTTGTCATATACAATTATATGTATTACACACTCTGTGTTAAATATTGTATTTCTTCTGATGCTCTGTTCTGTTCATGTGACATCTATTGCACATCTGTCCATTCTGCAAGGGGGATCCCTCTTCTGTGGCTCTCCCTGAGATTTCTTGCATTTTTTTTTTTCTGTTAAAAGGGTTTTCGGGGAGTTTTTCCCTTACTCTTTACACAGTTTACAGGACAGGGAGTATTGCAAACTGTACAGATTGTAAAGCACCCTGAGATAAATTGTGATTTTGGGCTACCCAAATAAATACAATTTTACTTGACTTTTAAAATCATATGGCAAATTTGGTGATGTTATGCATCACCTGACAAGTAAACTATTACTGATATAGATATGATAATCTCATATCAGCAGATATCAGCCTGGCAGATATATGGACACATGTAAACCTGACATTAAAAATAAATAATTCCAAAAGCAAGATATGCAGTCATCAGTATCTTACCGGCTCTCCCCAGTTCCTCCTCAGGTCAGGGTGGTCCCACTGGTACCAGGGGTCTCTCTCATGCTGAGATCGATCTGGCAGCTTTGGATAATCACCAAACCTACAAAAACACAATAAGAATTAGTTAATCATCTCTGTAAAGACTTTACTACTGCTGGTTCACATAGTGTTGACGTATCTAGTAAACATGACTGTGTATGAGTTGAGCATTACTTTTCAACATCTGCGTAACACTACAAACAAAACAAGAACAGAATAAACTACTATGAGTGTCAGGCTCATTCAAACTTGAGCTCACCCCTCGCCGTTGTCGGGATATGGTTCATAGTCCTCAACCCTCAAGTTGTACTTCTTTGCTGCAGCAGCTCTCTCCTCGGGGGTCTTTGGATATGGACCGAGTACAGTGTCCTTTGTCACACCAGAGGCTGAAATACCAATAAATGCAAAGTTAAGAATACATGAAGTCTGAGTTATAAACCTCGCAGGTGAGTAAAAATGAAGGATCAACAATGTTATTCTGTCCGCTCTCACTCTCATTCAGAGTAGCGGCAGCTAGCGTAAGCTAGCGTTAGCATGTCAAGGTTACGTCCATTCGAGGCTTTTAACTTCAAACTCTGATACGCATCTTAATAGAAATTCACCAGAGAGTATTACTGCAAGTTATACCACTACTGACCTGCTCTGCATTGCGACAAGAGGGCTGAAAAGCCAGCACCTTTCCCTTTAGAAAGGGCTTGGGCCCATCGTCGGAAACCAACACCAGCCATGTTTACTGGCTGCTGCTGTCTGACAAATGAGGAAGTACGCATGCGCAAGGTTCGAAGTATGGGTCGGCATAAGGACCATTTCACCTCCATACTAATATTGTAAAACATTTTTAATATCTTTATTGAACATATTTTAGGTGTAAACCTTTTGGCATCACAGATAGATAGATAGATAGATAGATAGATAGATAGATAGATAGATAGATAGAGTAAAAAACAGACTCATGTGTCCTCTGTCGTGCCTGTTGGTCTTTATTTAGATAAGGGCTGCAGCATTCGGCATTAATTTAAACTCTGATTCATGTGAAACAGGCAAACAAAACAGTTATTCCAGCACAGAATTCTCCTTTAACTGAACATTGTAATTGCCAGCGATGAGTGCATGAATTTCAAAGTTCTGATTGTAAAAGAAATGCTATAAAACATCTCATCTAACAGTTTTCCACAATGTGCTGTTTTAATTTTTGTCACATTGAATCAAAAGATCAGGAAGATTGACCACTTCTTTGTTTGAAGGGCAACTTTGGCACTTTTCATGTATTTATCCAGTCAATATTGGTGATAAATGTAGTCAATTGAAGCAATAAATTGTTTAG
>JAJHUR010081710.1:0-12485 GCA_027495735.1 Lutjanus campechanus | reverse complement strand
TTTTTGTATCAGAAATAAAATTCTAGCAAAAGTCAGAAGTATGCACACTACCACAGACACACAAAGACCCTTCAGCAGCCAACTTGATGACAGTCAGCAGGGTTACAGTATGTCAGGAATGTTGAGCAACAAGATCATTTTGTCACGTTGACACGCCCCTTCTTCCAGATTTCTCAGTTCTGACTGGCTTCATTGTTAGTGGCATTATAGAGCACTTACAGGTGTCTGTTTGTATGTTTTGGGTTAAACTGCATGAATCCCATGATCCCCTAACACATCCAAATCCTCTGGTCTAAGTGTTTTAATCTGGGATTTCTATGTTCATTTCCGTTAAATGTCACAGACACATGATACTGTGAGAAAACAATGCGGCCGTGTTCATTTGGTTCAAGATTGTTAAGTTAATATTTTAAAGCGGTGCATTAAAAAGTCAGCTGAAAACAGAACTGACAGGAAATATGAAATTAATGATCCTGCTGGTTTCTTACTCATCATCTATTAGCACCAGATGAAAGTCCACATGAAGCTAAATCAGCGTGCTGTTACCTTCTACATGTTGACGTGTTTCCTGTAAAAACAGACAGCTGGGGAGGGACCTATCACAGTAGCCAATAACACTGAATGAGCAGACTGGGAGCTCCAAGTGAACATGGCAAGACCGGGACCGAACATTGCCTCCGCTGCCAACGGAGGTTTGACAACAAAGACTGCAGTACAAAAGTAGGGCTGCACAATTAACCAAAATTTTACCGGAATCGCAATATGGCTTTCTGCAATTTTCAAATATCAGGAGGTGCAATACTGTATGTGTTGAAGGAAAAATGTGTGTCAAAAACTCTTAAATGAATGAATGTGGTGGGGCAGAGATGTCCTGTCCCGCACATCAGATTCTGTAAACTTTAAAACTTTTTTTTTCAATCAAAATAAGAATGATGATGTAACAGTTATTATTACCTCTAATAATGCAAATCATATCTCAATTGCAATATCAGTCAAAATAATCGCAATCGGATATTTTTTTCAAAATCATTCAGCCCTGTACAAAGGTGCTTTTTTTTTTGATGGGTTCAGGTCCCAGCGCCCCGGGGCTGATTCAGCTAACTTAGCCGCTTGGCTAACCAAGCTAACTAAAGCTATGAGAGCATACTGTATTCCCAGTCCGGCTGCGTCCACCGAGAGGTCGCTGAGCCCAGCCGTGTCGCCTGCAAACAGCAGCTAAGTTAGCCAAAACTCTGACCCAGAGTTGAAGCTGAGAAGCCGGAGCAAAACCAGAAAGCTTTTTCTCCATAAAACACGACAGAGTTTTATCCAAATCAGCAAATATATTCAATAAGTTGTGTTTTTGTACAGTAATGATAGGCCCGGCCCCAAGCCTCTCATGTGCTCCATGTAGTTAGGACATCCATGTTAGGACATCTTGGACATACTGATGTAGCACTACCATACTGTTGGTGTCATCACATGATCGGTTGAAATTGGTTAGTTCTAGCTTACATAAGTGCTCCTCATAGCTTGTTTTACACAAAGAAAAAATCTTGATACAAAGATTTTTTTTTTCCTATATTTTTTGCCATTTCTGTTTAATAGGTGCTCAGTATGTCTGAGGATGTGATCTGAAAGGGTTAGAATAAAAAAAGAAGGCATTTTTCATCTCGACTGTAAAGGAACAGAGTGTCTTATGAGCCCATTCACAGCAGTAAACTACAAATCACACAAAGTGTATTTCCACTAAACAACTGACATTTGAAATGTCATACTGTAGAAAAATCAAAATCTTTGTGAATGTCAAAAACAACATTAAGAAGAAAAAGCTTCAGTATCTGACACAGTGGTATTGATCTCGATAGAAGTTTCATGCCTTGACAGAAACACAAAGATTAGGCAATATTTCAAGTTGACATGATGCAGAAATATTCTGTGGGAGGCTCTCACCACATCTGGGTGTGACCTGAAGACAACTGAGCCTTTGGGGGAGTTTTAAGAAAGAAAATATATCACAAAAAAAAAAACATGAAGAAAACCCCACTATGAGCTTTTTTGTAACACTGTAACATGTTGATCTACAGCCACTGCGTCACGACAAGAGTGTCAGTCACGCTGTGTGCTGCTCAGGCCGTGTGACGGGGCAGGCAGAGGGGCTGTAGAGCCCGTACGGCGGGCTGACACAGAGGAGAGTGTGTTATTAAAGCAGTAATGGGCTCTCCTTTACCTCACCGCCTGCAGGTAGATCAATAGAGCTCTCCTTATCGAGTGTCCATTGCAGCGGCCCCCTGAGGGGAGCAGACGGTCTGTGAACCTCTGTGAGTGAGAATGAGACACAGAGACTTTGTGCGTTGGTGTGTGTGTGTGTGTGTGTGGTTCGGAAGTTTTGTACACATTTCTCTCAGCTGTCCTGGAGTGAAAACTGATGCAGCAAGAATCCCAGATATTTCCGTCAAGGCACAGTGAGACATCGCCGTGTCCAGAGTCCCTCCGACAAACTGCTGACTATTAAAAAAAATTTTAAAAAACAAATCAACAGTCAGCTTCTATTCTCTGTTGACCAGTGTTTCCTCCAACGTGGAGAAGCCAGTGAAACTGCATTAAGACCATGTGACTGTGACATTCCAGACGCAGAGGAGTCATGTGGTGCTCATGAAAGAAATCTGACTATTCATGATCCACAGCAACGTACGTAGCAAACGTCTAAATTAGGGATGCACAATAAATATTGTATCCATATAACAGATGAATTATTGGCATATATTCTGTCTGATATGGTATTTGTGTTTTTTATATTTATAGTTATTTATAAATGATTAAAAATACCAGCAAAAGTTTACTGATTCGGTGCCTTGATGTCATTTTGGACAATAAAGTTTATTTAAAACTGTAAAATATCCTGTTTGATAATCACATTTAAGGGCCTATTGTATTTATGTATATATTCTAGGGATGAACGATAAATTTCACAAGCAATAATCCCAATTTATTATTATTCCGGCTATAATAACAACTGATTCGACAGATCATTTCAAAGCATTTAATGTGAATTCTTAGGCAAAATATACGTAGTAGTCATGATAGTGAGGTTTGGTTTAGTCCGACCTTAAATCATCCGTCTTTGCTCACTACATCCGAGCCTTTGTGACCCTCAGGTGTGTGTAAACTACAGGCTATACGAGTTCTTTTTTAAATACAAATATGAATTTATCAGGTATCTTATCGGTATCAGCCCAAGTTTTGCGATTCAATATTAGGATTTATTGGAATTTTTTAATCGCATCAACGGACATTCACATTATATGTTAGCATCGAGCTAACGAACGAAGAGTTAGTTATTTATATAAACAAATAATCGATTCAGGAATGCAAAAAATGATTCGGGAATCATAAAATAAAGAACCACGATAGTTTAGAGAATTTATTTTTTTTCTCCCACTCCATGGTAGTAGTGCATCTGAGAACTTGTGTTGATGTTTTGCTGCCCCCTGTTGGACAAAAATCAATTAATGCCGACAGCACCGCTCTCTGACATCTGCCCAAGTGTAAACCATCATAATTCATCCATTGAAGATGTGAAGAACTAACAGTCCTGCTGTGATATGGCCCACATGTAGGCTGAGAGACGGAGAGAAAAAAGAAAAAAAGGGACGCTGCCGCAGAGCTTCAGCTGCTGGAATAAATGGATTAAAATGGACTAACACGGCTAAACAGAACTGCACTACAGGTTTGCGGAAATCGGTTTGTTCTGAAGGACTCTAAGTGGGTGAACCATTTGTCTGTGTCTGCGTGTGTGTGTCAGAAAGGAAGAGAGGAGAAGAGAAAGCAGCAGAGAGAGAGAGATGGAGGCATGAGGTGGCGTGGCCAGAGAGGCAGCCAAGACAAGACATTTCAGTCCTTGTAAATCACTTGAGAGACATTTATTACTTAATGGCCGGCTCTCTGTCCAAAGCCAGCGGCAGCCTGGGAGCACTTCGACAAAAGGAAACGTTGGCTTTGCTAATCCCAGGTGGGGAAAAGGCCACTGAAATTTTTGAAAAACTATATCCTTGGAGATGTGAGGCTCTTATTATGACTAGTTCAAAGAACAGTGGAGATGTTCTGATGCAATATTTTCCTTCCTGATACCTGACCTTTGTGGATCTGCTGATATGAGGACCACTCATATACCAGTGCCTCAAAAATATATCTATGTATTACTATTATTATTACTATTTAAACAGCTGCATAATACTAACTCTGTACGGACATGATATGATTGCTATAGCTGTTATGTGACCTGGCTCTGGTTAAAACCAGACAGACGATGAATGCCAGAGAACCTGACTTCACCATCCTAAGGAGAAAATGGCGAATGAGTCCTGCTGGGAAGTGGCAGGGTCTCGTTTCGGGGTTAATTAATAATGTGGTATTGGAATCGTGCATAGACTCAAATACTCGCTGATACCAGCCTTCTGAGCAGAATATGAGGCATTTTCCAGAATCAGAAAAACCCCGACAAACTATATTCTTGAGAACTGGGACAAAACTGTATTTTGAGGGGGTTTTATATTTACTCTACACACAGAAAGTTATAGCATCATAATGTAAAACATGTAAGAAATGTTTAATGGTTTTATTGCATTAAATACAACCGTATTTACTTAGTTGTATTATCAAAATGTCCATATATTTTTTTGTTGAGGAAATAAAAGGCCACAATAATGTTTCCCACTTACAATGTCTGTTGACGTTGTCATTTACACTCATTTACACTTTTTTTCCCGACATAAATTAATTAATGTAACATATATTTAATAAATATAACAGAAAAATCTTCTCTATGACTTCTCTTAATACGGAGCTGACAGCCAGCTGATGGAGCTGACATCAGGTACAGGGGCATGGTGAAACTTTCTTTTTTCAATTTATTTATTTTTATTCAACTGACAAAAGCGTTCAGCTCAAACACGTTATTCAATATTAAACAGAACTGAGAGTTAAGTCACTTTTTTCAGCACAGATGTCAACTTGTTGACGTCAAACTGAGGTCTTACGATGTTGACAAAATTAACACTTAACACTTAGAGTTAATGCTCTTACTCTTAATGCTTATTAAAATACACATTTTTCAACCATAATTCTTATTTAGCTTTGATTTAGAAGGACTACAGAGTTAACATGTTATGGTTGAGACACATCTGAAAGTTTATCAGTTCTTGAGCAGTATTCCAGCTTTTTTTTTTTTTTTTTTTTTTTTAAACCAGGAATTGATACAGGGGTCCTTAGGGTATAGCTAAACCTTTGATTAAATCATGTTTTCACATTTTCATACCTATGCTATCAGTAGGGGTTGTTAGTTTTAGATTTTGAAGGCTTTAAAACATTCAAACACAAAGTTAGATGCTGTAAATTCTTGTCTGGGTAAGTTAAGAAAAAACAAAACTTTTAATGAATTACATATATTTTATTTTCATATGAATCCTTAAATAATATATGTTCACAATAAATGGAACTAAAGTGTTGGTATTAAGAATGTTTAAAGTGTTTTCTTGATAGGAAATTATTTGTTCCAATTCTCAAGAATGGTATAAG
The DNA here is from genome assembly GCA_027495735.1 of Lutjanus campechanus. Classification (NCBI taxonomy): domain Eukaryota; kingdom Metazoa; phylum Chordata; class Actinopteri; order Lutjaniformes; family Lutjanidae; genus Lutjanus; species Lutjanus campechanus. The sequence goes on along the minus strand of JAJHUR010081710.1, from coordinate 6,929 downwards.
CCCAGCAGGAAGCTTAGTGAGTGATTCCATTAAGACGGATAAGCTAGCAGCTAGCCTTGATGCTACGCTGCCTCTTTACCTGCACAGCTCAAACACTGGTGACAAAATGTTGCATTGAAGAAGTTTTTTTTTTTTTTCCTCAAGAGCAAGGACGATGGATAAAAAGGATTATGTTCCCAGTAACTGGTAAAACTCCTGGATCAAAGCTGCATCAGCCAGCATCTTGGGATTTTCATCCGGCTCTCTTGTGTTTAGTCAACAAGCATAAAGAAGCTGACTCATCAAGCCAGCTTGACTCTTCAGCAGCCAAAATGTCAAATAAACATCAGCTGTTACAGTACGACGATTGACTAAAAAGGCCTCTGTCTGAATGCCCTTGACCTTTTGTCTGTCTCTGTTTCTGTGGCTAAAGGAAGAATAACCATGTTTCCATAACAGAGTCGCTAACGGGGACCATTGATCCAAGGCCAAACACACAATGCCAGAAGAGGAAGAACACACTGGAAGAAACAGACATGTGAGCAGCCAAAACAATAGTAAAAAGAAAATGGAACAGAGTCAGCATGTGGAATATGGACACTCGGGTAAATACACTTTTTATTTGCAAAGCAAATACCTGCTGATGAATTTAAATAGAACACAGTGAGCTCAGTTTCAAACCAAATGCATGAACTGCGACCTACGCGGGTCACTCGCACACAAACCACTGTAAATACACAAACACCCTGCAAAATATGGGCATGGCACGCTGTCTCCGCTTGGGCTAAAACAAAAAAAAGGCGATGATGTGAAAAGATGGAATTTTTACCACAAACACAGAGTGCAATTTCCCTCATTTCACCTCAACTTTTCTGTCCAGCACACAACATTACAGACATCAGGACTCTAATGTGTATACACAACGGTCTGACTGAGAATTTTTTTGTGGTTTGAGGAAAAAGTTTGTTGTTGGTTACGCAGGAATGATGTTTTTGTTGATGTTATGAACAACACCAAATTTAGTAGACCATTTTCCTAAATCTGGAGAGGTAAGTTCGTCCGTTCAACTGTAAAAATAATAATAATAATAATAATGTCTCTAATCATTAAAATAATAAACCGTAATCTTTATATATATTAAATCTATAAAATGAAGGATTTCCGCATTAAAATGTTAGAAAACATTAGTATATATTATGTTAAGCTGTGTGCCTACATTATCCCAAATGTTTTCACAAATGTTCAAACACATAGAAAAACATAATGTATTTAAGGTTACGTTTCCTGTTAGCTGTTGCTTGCTAGTTACTAGCTGCTATAACTTCCAGGATAGTCTCGCATAGCCAAAACTCTCTCCACAGAACTCAGTGCTGGAGAAAGGTCTGGTTCCACACATCGATATTCTCCTATAATGGGAAAAAACATCCTGCCTTTTTTGTATTTCTCTAAACCAATCACAAATGACTTGGGCGGGGCTGAGCCCAGGATGCAGTGACCGGCTTCCCTACAGAATAGTGCCATAGGGGAACTTTTGCAAATTTCGTGGAACATTTGCAAATGGGGGAGACGAGCCCTGGGATTCAAATTTCTAAATCCCCAGAAAAGAAAAGGTAACAGCTGTTAGCCCGTTTGCGTTTGAACCGTTAGCGATCCAGACGCTAAATTGTCATTTCCAGTGTGTAGGTTGCTATCTCGGAGGCTGTCGTTGTTTCCCGGGGGCTTTGAAAACATAGACAGACGTAGAAAAAGTAGTCTGACTCCAGTGAGTCAGAAGGTTGTCGAAGGATGAGCTGGATATGTCTGAGAGTGAGGAAGAAAGTCGGCAAACACGAGTTCACATAAAGTGAATAAAACTTTAATATAACCTCGTCGTGAACAAGATATCTGCTAGTTTAAGTCATCAAACTACGTCTTTCACGATTGTTTTAATCTGAGACCCGTAACGACAGAACTTACATACTGTACCTTTAAATAAGATGAGGCCATTGTCATTTAGATCATATTAATAGTTTGATGATGTCGTGAAGAGGGATGGCATCATGGGAGATGTTGTTTTCACTGTTAAATAACCACCATAACTGATCTGACTCAGGAGGAAGTCACGTTTATGCATGAGGTGATATGTGTAATGTAATAAAATTTTATTCACGCTATGTTTAGTCATGTATGCCAACTTCCCTCCTCACTATCTGACATATCCTGCATTTTCCCAGAAGTCACAGCAACTAACAAAAAGCTAGCAACAACCAGCAAGAAACAGACCATCACCTCGGATAAATGATGGACTTCTGTGCATTTGAACACAAGAAAACATTTGGGATTATGCAAATAAACAACTCAACAAAATATATAACATATATCTAGTGTTTTAAGACAGTTTAATGCACAAATGCTAATGAGATCTACATGTTTGGAGTGAATAAATAAAAATAAATTGGTGCTCCTTTACGCCACTACAGGCAGCTACATTTTCCATGACGCTGAGCCAAACTGTGGCTTCATGAATCTGATAGTAAAATTTAAACAGAGCATCAAAGCCTCAGCGCCGCTGTTTTAGCTCGACACTGCACCGCTGCATCCTGATCACCACAAACACGCCGCACATAAACAATTATAGCTGAAGGCATGCGTTTTATTTCTCCCGTCTTCATTTGTTTTCTGTGTAATGGACAGGAGCTACTGATGTGGTGAGTGAAATCTCTCGAGTCTTTTAGCAGACCCAAAGCCAAACCTTATTATAGCCACTGCTTAATATTATTGTTCTGAGCTTCCCAGAATCACTTCCCCTTTCTCAAAACCCACCGGCCGCAAACACAAGATTGTCTCGAGTGTGGGGCTGCATTGCAAATTTTGTGTGGAAGAAAAAGAACCACATTAGGAGGAGAAATCTGCCTGCAAATACCCACATGGCTAAAATAGATGTTTCATATTTTAAATTTTAATAAGCAGAGGAGTTGAGAAAAACAATAAAACTATATAGTGGATTATATATCCAGTCTTGAGTACATACCAATAAAATGTACTCCACATGTACGGTGTTATACGCAGGCCAACTTTCATTTTGGCACCACCTCTGCTTTCAACAAATGACTTCCTCCCAGCTGTCAGCGATGTCAGAGCGGCTGTAACTCATTTCTTTCGCCCCCTCCCTCCCTCCCTCCTTCCCCGATCTTTCTTCCTCGTTCTGAATTCCTCTCCTCGTCCCCTCTCCGCTCTTTCTTTCCCCGTCCACATGTCTTCACTGGGAGCAGCCGGCGAAGCCACCCAGTGAAGGAAGGGGGAAGGTAAACAAACAGAGCAGGGAACTTGACGTTCAGCCTCAGCATACGGTTCAGCCCTCTGGACCGCTTCCCACTCCGCTGGCCGGCTGCTTGCGTCATCCATCTGCAAACATGCTGCAAATGTGCTTTTCACATACACACACACCCATGACTAGGGTCAATCCCAGAAACAGATACACAAATGAATGCACAATGACAGCCTCAAGGGTAATACAAATCCATCTCGCTGGCTGCGTAAGGTTAGAAAACTTCGCTGAGAGCAGCATACACTCAAAAGAAAGGAAAAAACAGCATCTTTATTAGCATTATAATGGAGTTTAAAAACATAATATTCTATAAATAAGTTGCTAGATTTACTTGCTCTGCTCTGGGCAGGTGGGCAATCCTTATTGTTGACCCCTGGTGTGCAATGCATTTGAGATCAGAGCTACACAGACAACACAAGTCTTCCAGTCTCTGACTGGTTAACAAGTCAGGTTCACAGCCTCTGATTGGTCGACACTCGACCCAAGGCATCATGGGGTTGTCAGTGGACGGCTAACAACATGCTAGCAACAACTGTTTTCTCCAAAAACACGCTGTAGTTCAAAGCTGGATTACAAAGCTTCTGAAAGGGATACGATCACGCTGGAGCCGACATCGTAAATCATCAGCATTAGCTTAACATTAGCCTTAGCTGCTCTGCTTACGTTGGGGTTAACCTCCTTAACAACCTAACTTTTCCAGCAACTGGGAAACAACAAATGGGACTTCTCATCGTCTTGAGAAGCTGCACCATTTATTAACTGACACACCTGAACTGTACATTTACTGCCACACTGACTGACTTACTTAAACACGGGAATACAACGCTTTTTCACCACAAATCACAAAACATGAAAACACAAAACATCACAGCCCTATGATCAACTGATATGACAGTAAACAATACAAGTTCAGGGTTTTTTTATGTTCTCAAAGGATTAAAAAAATTAAATAAATAAAGAGGTAACTGCTGCAGTTTTAATACACTATAATAAAACTCTATCAGATAAATACTTGACGTTTTTACAGTTATTGTTCAGTTACTTCATGTTTTTACACTTTGGGCTCACTGCATAATGCACTGATAACAATATTTGTCAAGCACAAAGCCCCAGAGGGAGTGACAAGTGTGATCAACTTCACAGTAACATCAAAACGAGGGATTGCAAAAAGGCCCTCGATTAAGGCCTCTTGAGTGAAGCTTTCAGAAATATGCACCTCGGTCCAGTTTTCCCTCCCACTGACGTCAAAGCCCTATTAAGGCCAAATCAGCCCAGCAGCGATGCCTCCTCTCTTCCCCCCTTTATTTCAAGGAAATCACTCAGCTTTTTTTTTTCTTTTTTCCAAAATATCTGCACGGTTGATTCTTGGCCAGCATGTGAGCGTGCAGTTTGGGATGAGTGTGTGTGTGTGGCTGTGTGAAGCTGCGTGCGATGACATCACTGGGGGTGCAGAGGGGAAGGAAGTTGGAAGAAGAAAATGTTTGGAGTTAGACGGAGACAAGACAGAACCATATCTTATTAATTACCCAGCAAAACATTCCTGCCTCGGAGAAAGGTTACATGCTGGCTTGGCTCAGTTTTACTGCCGTCTCGTTCTTTATTTCCATTTCTCTGTCAAACTGATAGACGTGCTCCTATACATGCATTATTTTAACCTCAACATAACCACATTAACTTCAGAACATCAGTTATTGTTAACCATAGACAAAAGAGGCCAACACGCTGATGATTAGCACCTTATAAAGTATGGTGTACACTGCGGCCCAGTAGGTCAGATTAAGCAGGAAATCGACTGCATTCCTATCAGCACAGCACAAGGTAAACTGATTTATGGCAAAAAAAACAGGAAAGGGCAGCTGTTTCTGTAGTCCAAGTACAGCTAAAATAGGTTTTGTCACAATTACAGATGACAAAGCAGGGGAAAAGCCTTGGAAACAATGACTTCCCACTTCAGGATGACTACAGACACCAGGGAGTCTGAGGCAGGGCCTGCATCATCAACCTCTTCTACAACAATAAGAACCCAGGTTACACTAATGACGGCTAGATTTCACAATAAATGTAACGCATCTTTGTGAAGTTGTCCGACTCTCTCGTGGTAGTGAAGTCAAGTCCAGTTCAACCTTTGTGAACAAAATTCAGGGTCTCAACACGAATAAACAGGGGTGAACACGCAATAGCCGCGACCAGCTATTGTGCGCGCATGTAATACTTGGGTCACTTGACCAAGTCACACCAGAGCAAAAAGGACGCCTGCCGCAAGACTCAACGATTCATGAGTCATGACAGGAGGCGCAGCTAAAATACAGGGGGCGAGCCAAACAGTCACCAATGTAAATTAATTATTAAGTTGATTATGAGTAATAAAAGGGGCGTGGCTAAAGTATATGTGGCGGGGGATAAGGCACTAATGACATACAAACTACTGTATATAAAAGATTGATTGATTAACAAGAACAAAGCACCATGAATTCAAACACTTCGGCCCCTAATGCAGGTAGGAGAGTAACTTGTGGCTCTACCATCTAAGACACACAACACGATGTCTGCCAGCAGTTAGTTCAAAATATTAAATGATGAGTATGCAAAGTGTGCGCTGCGCAGGGATCAAACGCACCGAACTGAGGTTCAAGGAGAACTTTGGTGCCACATTTAAATCTCAGACAAAACTCCAAGAGAAAGCCCAAATCTTCAAGAACACTGGATTCATACTTTTCCAAATGACTTCTGGGTTAAATACTGTCAGAGATGCAGCATACGGACGGATTTACCTCCAGCAGCTGGCAGTAGTGAAATGCGTCTGTCACAGAAGAAAGACGCTAAAATCTCCCAAAGAATCCAATCCAAACCTCGGTGAATAAAAGGTTGTTTTTTAAAAAATAAATATATAATTCTAACTTGTGATCACTGACTTTATTAAGCCGACTGTATCTAACACCGTGACACGCACCGCGTGTCAGCCTTATGCTGGAGACGCAGCACCAGCGTGTGACCACAAACTCATGACTTTAAAAGCACTGAATTACTTGCCTTAATGAATTTCGTTAGAATAAAATATGAAGAATTGTAAAATATCATTTCTATGAGGCTGTTCAGTCAGACAGTGACAGATCACAAGTAATTAACTTATATCATCCTGGCAGTCTAGCAAAGATCAAGCTACATGCGGCTTGTTCAGACAATATTGTGTTCATTATAATGTTGATAGTGCTGAAATTACACTTTCTGCCTAAATAATTAATACCTCGATAATACACTACTCTGAGCCTTAAGGTGGAGCAGCCATTCAGTACATGATGTGTTGCGAAATGCACACACACACACACACACACACACACACACACTCGTCGCGGCTGCGGAGTCGTCGTGGTGAGTTGAGTAGGTTTAATGCTCATGAATTCAATTTCTTGTTTGTAAAGGGACAGTGTGTATTTCAGTAAGTACACAGTCTTGCTTTAACAACATTAACATGTGCAGGAATCATGCTTTGCCAATTTCAGCTGTGACCAAACCTCAGCGACAGGTTTAATAAATAGATTCTCTATTTTGAGACATGATACTTTTTCGTTTTGAGCAACTGTTCAGAAGTGAATTGTATGAAATAGGCCTATTAATATTTTATTTGCTGTTTCTTTAGTGACCT
>JAJHUR010081705.1:0-17406 GCA_027495735.1 Lutjanus campechanus | reverse complement strand
TAAGACAGCTGATATCTCCAAAGTTTCAATAATTATCACAGTGTTATGATGTTTCTTTGACGACAGGATAGTTGCATCAGTGAAAAAAGTCATAGCCTTGATTTCACTCAGGACGATGTGACGGATTTTAAATCAGTCGCTGTTCTCAGAGATGCGCTGCAGCAGCAGCATGTGTGTTTTCACCACAACTGTGCATTGAGATTTCGGATATTATAACTTATACAAAAGTAACAGTGACAGTAAAACTATGTTGCTCACACGTAGACCGCGGGTTACGTGCGCGCCGAACCGTGGAAGGCCAACCGTACGAAACACGTATTCACTGCGATCCGTTGCACCACTAGAAGATACGTTTCCTTTCTTCGGAGTGAGATCTGCACCGCTAGCCGGCATGTTGTTTGTGTATCAAGCGCGGGGGGGAGGGGGGCGCGCACTCCACGCTCTCTGAACTACGGGAGTCCAGCAGGCAGGCGTTGGTGGCGGATGTTGATGAGAAAATCGATTTTCATTAAAACAAATCGCCATTAAGTACAAATTCGAATTAATCGATAAAATCGATTTATCGCCCAGCCCTACTTCCCCGTTTTATTTGTTCAAAGGTCAATCTTGATCTTTCTACTATGGCAGTGACGCTGATGCAATGTAGCAACAAGCTGAAACAATCAGCGGCGTCTACATACAGGATGTCTATAGAGCCAACATGCATAATAGTAACATCCTCAGTCTGTTTGGCCTGAACAGGACTTTACTTATAGTTTTTACACCAAAATTAGCACGTATACACAGATTTTTTTCAATGCGGCTACACCCCTAGAAACAGCCGATTGCCCCTTTTCCTATTGCCAGTAAACCCATTTGCCTTTCTGTTTTTTTCTGACATGTGCTTGAAAGTGGAGTCTCAACTCATGTTCTTGCAGGAGAGCAGAGAGAAAGACGTTTTTACGCTTTTGTAGCTTCTAACTGAATCTCTGTGGTCTGAAATTTAGTTTCTCGCCTGCGTTGCTGTTTGTACTCTCAGGTATCCGCTTTATTTTACTATTTCATGTTCGCTTTTAGCTGTATGGGAGTTGTGTTAAGTTACTGCAGATGAAAACCCAGCATATCCTAATTTTACTGCATCACAATAAAAGCTTTTAGATAACAATGCAACGGGGGACTTTTATTGTGAAGAATTCATAGAAAATAAGATGTCTGTCCACTGTTCATCGGCTCGACTAAATATGAGCACATCATCAGTAAACATACACCTTCAAGCGGGTGCAAAGTCTGCTGTGCTGGGCTGACAAACCGAGTCAAACGAGTCAAGCCAAGCAGCACATGTGTATGAAAAAGGAGGAAAAAGAATCACAGAAATTACTGACAGGGGTGACAAGCCTTCATCGCCTCTGCTGGAAAAGGGGCAAAACTTGGCATGGCCACGTGGGTGTCACGTTTCCATCACTGACAAATGGAACTGGAGCCAGTAAATACTTGTGACTACTGCAGAGTCATTGAAGACAAAAGCCAGGTGTAGTGGGGTTTTTTGTCCAGTGTAAAAGGAGCTTTAGTATCATTGGTAACACTTGTGTTTACCCTACTGTTTCATGTCAACATTTCTGCTGTGAAAAAAGGGACTATATCTGTGGAGATATTTCAGTCTGGACCAAAGCGGTGGACCGACGGACCACCATCATTCCCTCAAGCCACTTTTTAGAGTGGCAAAACAATGCAACAGTTGGTGGGAGATGGGATGCCAACAGCAGTCTCCAAAAGTCAATTTAAGTGTTTTAATAAAATGTTGTTTCCCTGGTGTGGGAAGACTCAAGTATGCTGCATGTTTGCCTCGCCACTCACTAACATACTAACAGCCAGAAGCGCACAACAGAACAAAATGCAGAACAGCCAATAAAAAGAACATCCTCCTCCATAATGGACCCAGATGCAGAACCATAAACCAACAAGTTTTATTTCCTTGCTGCGCCGTGAAACAACTGTACACTGAATGCATGGCACATTATTGAAGCTGCACACTATTCTTAGTGAGAGAGTGGGCGTCTTGCCCTGTTTCTGCAGGGCTTTCATAGTGGGATGAGCATAGCTGAGTGTCTGGCATGTTGAATACACACACGCACGCACACATCTACAAACAAAAGCACTGCAAATTGCATCAATTCAGACACAGTCTCGAGCGTGCACACACACACACACACCGTTTCTCCTTCTCCAGCAGAAGTCGTGGCCCTGGATCGGCTGTAATTGCCGGTGCCTTTGCTAAACCAGCAGAGCCTTTGTCAGTGTCCTTGATGCTCTAAGTTGCTTATTAAACCCCAGCAACAGGCAAGCCTCCCTCCTTTACTCCCAATGAAGCTTTCACACTGGCAAAAATGGATGGCAGGATGTACATACTATGAAGACAGATGAAAAGATGAACCGAAATGAAGGAAAACAGAAAACATATGGCAGAAGAAACATTTGAAAATAGATTATAAGTGTGTGTGACAGAGGCAAAGTGTGCGAGCTTGGCAGAGAAAAGCAGCAAAGCACCTGCAGGCTGAGACTGAACTTATTTCACTTATTTCAGCTGTGTTTCCACCTAGCTGTCAAGACCATTTTAGGGCCAACTTTTGAAATGTCGGAAAAAAAAATAAATAAATACGAATTGCTCCCATTTCTAACACAAAGGTTAGAGTGAATATGTGCATTTCCTGAGCAGGCAAATAGAGGAAAATGCATCCCTGAGAAAAATGGAAGAAGTTGTATGAGAATTGATTAGTTTGGGGGGGAAGTTATTATTGTTCTCTTTTCTCAGGTAATATTTACCATATTTCATGCTTTCATGAAGATAAAAACAACAAAGTGCTCCAATAAATGGCCAGTGAGCTCCTAATATATATGAGTAGCAGCAGCTGTGACCTTTCTGGGATGTTGTGGCGAGTAGATATATTAACAGACGACATTTCAAACTGCACAAAGCCACTTCTTAACTGTTCTGCCATGATATTGAACTATTTGTCGGAACAATCATCCCATCGGCATCCTTTATAGGAGCAATGTGTAAGAAGTGCCAGATCTTGTCCATCTGTTGAATTCATCCAAACTCCAAACTATTGGCATAAATAAAGATGGATGCAGCGGCTCCACTTCCCCTCAATGCACAAAACTGAAGCCAAAATATCCTGAATATGAGTGCTGCTCACCACCACGCTGTCAAATTCTCGCCAATACAGTCGTGAACTTTCTTTTTATAGCATCAGATAACTAATTAAAACCAAACGCCGGCATGATAAGAACTACATAAAATGACAGATATTTGGTAAACATTCATTTGATGCCTTCTTCACAGGAAAAAAAAGAACTTACAACTTCACAAAAACAAATACTCATGGACTTATCAATACAATAGATGATGTAAGCTTATAAATGAACTCTGTACAAACTCCAAACTGCCCAGCGCTGCAGTAAATCACCTTAATACCTCACTCCCTGCTGTCAAACTGCCCTTCACTGGTCTTAAAAGCTGTGTCCCAGCCTAATAGGACCGCTAACTGAGCTTACTAGCTAATGGGAGTTACAGCACAGTTAGCAGCAGTGCACTGGTGATTTCAGTGCTACAAGAGAAAAGGTTTGTATTGCAACTGATACTTGTGACCTTTTCCTAATGGCAAGGCGCAGCTCCTGAATGGCATTTATGGTGTTTTTCTTTTCTACGACTATTGTGTAAATGTAAACTTGGTCGACTAAGACTCTTCTCACCGACTCAACGGTTTAGTTAGACTACCAGACTCAGCGAATTAAGGATTTATGTTGATCAAAGCAGAGTTTGGTGATTGTTGGAACAGTGGGAAGATAAACCAAAATGGTTTGGGTGAGTTTTATTTTGATTCTGTCAGGTTTAACTGAAGTTTGTTTTATGATGATTTAACTAGGGCTGTTCCCTGATAGGTGAAGATTTGAATCATTAGTCGGTGACTCCTTCCAGTCAAGCATTAGTTTTTCTTTTCCGTTGTCTGTCAGTGTGCATTACAGTTACAGGATGCAACCAATAGCTTACAAAAACGCACAGGGAGAACATTTCAGAGAGGAATTAAGGAGAATCATAAATATATTTTTAAATTCGCTGATGTGCTTGTTAAAAAAAATCCTTGTGACAACACGCTCTGGTGGTTAATTGGTGAGAGAAGGTGAGACTAATGGTTGGTAAACAAGATTCAGCTCTTTCCTTTAGCTGTGTCATTGTACACAGAGCAGTGAAACAGCCTGGCAGGCTGTAAACTTTACAAACTGAGTCTTTAAATCACGACAAACCAAAAAACTAACTGTGACGGAGTGATTAAAACGAAGTGCAGATGATCTGTCAGCCACTTTATCAGAACGCACAGGGCAGGTAACACTTGTTTGCGCTTGTTTTTGCCACTGACAGGCTCAAAATGTTATTGTTAAGTGTCTGACAACTTTATGGAAAGAATCACAACAGTGAGGGACCTTTTTTTAAAGACAAGGACACATTTTGTTTAACCAGGAACAGCTGTTTAATGGTTCTTGCAAAACTCAACAGACTCTTTTTGCAAAAGAGTATCATCAGCTTCATTCTGACTCAACAGACACAGTCTTGGTTTGTCTTCCCACTGTTCCAACAATCACCGACTGGTTAAAATAAATCCTTAATTGACGGCGTGAAGCAGAGCAGAGCGTGCAGGGCAGGTGACGCCAGGAGAAGGGCTGCAGCACGTCTGTAGCCTGAGGAGACATGCTCCGCAGGGCAAAGTGGTATAATGGGACAAGATGGGCCAGGCTAGCTAATTAGCATGCTAATTCAGTTGATATCCTAGCAACACAATACATAGACATCTTTGACATAACATCAAAACTGTTACTTCCTCACATTCTGTTGATAATTTGAGTTATTTTCATCTTTTTTTAGACTCAGACTGTTACATATTGCTCCTTTCAGTGTGTTTCAGTTTCTATTACACAAATCATTTCTCTATTAAAAGAACAGAATTCTGCCCCGAAACCTTTTTTTATCTTCTAATTTTCTCCAATTTGATAAATGAAAGCCTGTAAAATAATATTTGCACAAGGCTTCCAGCTCACTGCACTGAAACACAGGCAGCGAAAGATTGAAACGGAGATCGCAAGAAATCATATTAGCCAGTCACAGCTTTCATATCCCTCTCAGGCATTACTTCCATCTAATTTGTCTGTAATTAGATGACCAGGATTCATCCTACTGGGTGATTAATTTTCCACAAAGATGATGAGACCCTCCCCTCCCACTTTTACCCCCAAGGTAGTAACCATGGCGATGAGAGTGGCGCGAGCCCTCGTGTGAAGGAAGGAAACGCTGGACGGACACGAGCACAAACAAACACTTGAGGTGTGTGTCCAATTCCTCACAGATGATTTAATCTGATTTATGTTTTTAACTGTACAGTTCTACTAATTTTTTAATATTTCCGTATAATTGGAAAGATGGATAAGATCTTTTGTCACTCCCACGTAATTTTACGTGTCGACATGCAGTAAATTTTATGGAAATATGCAATTGAGGAACCTTATAGATGGATTTAAAAAAACAACCACAGCCGAAACGATTAGTCAAGTCGACAATTAATCAATTGATGAGAGATCAAACTGTAACAAATGAAATAATCAGTTACTTATAAGGCAAGATGATTCATCACTTTGTCTATTTGCATGTGTAGATTTCACCTAAATTCACCAAAATGTAAGCTGCTAATGTAAGTAATCAACTGGGGATGTTTCAGTTTCCGTGATATCTAAAATGTTTACCGTATTCATCTGTAGCGTCTCCACAACAAGCTAATATGTGACATTTCTGCACGTAAACTTTAAGTTGTGTACTTTGATTATCCCAAATGTTTCCAACAATGGTCAAAGCCAGAGAAATTCGAAATTTGTTTAAATTAAAAGTGCATTTCCTACTAGTCGCTGCTGACTATTTAACTTCTGGTAAACACGGGATATGACTTGGATATGTCAGAGCGTGAGGGGAACATTTGTGACAGACTTGCGACAGACTTGCGTTCACCATGGCCTTGAGCTTTGACCACCAAATTCCAATCACTTCATCCTTGAGGCCAAGTGGTCATTTTTACCAAGTTTGAAGAAATTCCATCGAAGCACTCTTAAGATATCCTGTTCAAACAAATGGGACTGATGGACCCCAAAACATAAGACCTCGGGCCAAGGCTGCCCAAGAATTTACTGCTTCCAGTGTCTCAAATGTTAATATTTTCTGGTTTTAATCAATCTTCATGATAGTTAACTGACTATCTTTTGGTTTTGGTCATTTAATTTGATAAAAACAAACAATTTGCAGGAAGCTCTGAAAACTTACGATTGTCATTATTAAAACTTCTAATATTTTATAAATCAAACAACCAATCAAGAAAATAACTGGAAGATTAATGAGCAACAAAAACATTGATGAGTTTCATCCCTAAAAATAGCACAAGATGGTACTATTTGTTTTGATTAATCTACTGAAGTAAATACCTGACAAACTGAAGGTACTTCATCATAAATGTGATGACAAAATCAATTTTTATTTTGAGCATAAAAAGCCTTTGTGACCCCCAAAAATATCTACTGCTGCTACTCCAGAAATAGTAAACAATGCCCAGATACACAGGACCGCTGCTGGACTGTTGCCAAGGATGCATTTTTTATTCAAATGCTGCCAACAGCTTGTTGCATATTTCAGTTCCAGGGTAACATCTGTCTAAATTTGGCATTTTCAACAACAATATATGGGCTCACATCTTTGCACATAAAATCGCTCTTTGCCTCTGTTATTGCCTCCAACACACCAGCATTTATGAGCAGAAACTTTAACACCAAATTCACACAGAATCTAGTTTAGGGGGAGGGGGTTATTTGAGGGTGTGGGAATTATAAAAGTGAATATAAAATGTCTGTGTCACTTCATAAACCATTGCGGGCTAAAAGCCTCTCGTTGCCCAAACATGGAGCTACAACAGTCCATTAGCAGCTATGCAAATGGTAACATCTGGAGCATGTCGGCATTCATCATGCGCGCACAATAAACACACACACTGTACGCACACGAGTAACAGTTGGGGATAGTTGAGTGGCATCTCATCCCGACTCTGCAGGAAACTACTTATGGAGTCAAGGAGCGATGAGAGCCTCCTATCACTTCTAACCCCCACAGCTCAGAACAGATGATGAGGTGATATATGTACAAACATGCTGACACACAAAGCCCCGAGATTATGGAAATAAATGGAGATGGCTGACCACGCTGTATGCAAGAGGCAGCGGCGGCGGAGAGTGAGATGTTATACATTTAGATTCAGATGCCCCCGGGGGGTCTCAAGGGAGCTGTTACGGTTCGAGCGCAAAGCAAATATTGAAGTGTTTGGTTAGCAACAAAACATTACCGCTGAAAGCATGGTTGTTTCACAGATATGTGTGTTTCTGTGTGTGTGTGTGTGTCACAGCAGGGCAATACACCAGATGACAGAGCTTTGGGGGGTGTGGATGTAAAATGAATTCTGAGCAGCTTGGTGCCAAATTTGAATACAGATTGTTTGTAAAGGCAGCTTTTTACATGTTTTGTATGTATGTTTTTTAATATCTAAGACAGCTTAAAATAGGATTTTTAAGAAAATGAATTTCATTCAGATTAAAAAGGTGATGCGTGTAGACTTCTGATTGGTTTACAACACAGAGACCGATTTCTTTGCAGCCCAAATAAGAAAGAAGGTTGCTTTTCATGAAGCAGAAGCAGAGCTAATGCTTTCAGAGCAGATGGAGGGATGAGTGAAAGGCTCATAGAAAAGTCACTTCCAGCATGTGTATTCTTTTCAGCGAAGCCAAGGAGAAACAAAAATTGCCAAGAAGGAAGATCATCTTCTTACAGGGAAGCAACAAGGTTACGATCTCTAATCCTTCTGGTGTATATATGAAGGTTGTTTCCTTATAACAACAGACTAGAGGGTCTTTCGCCACAGGCTGAGACAGACTGGTGTCCAGTGTGAATGGGTGTCGTTAGGATCTTATCAATACAGATATTGATACTGCTTTTCATTGCCGAGTAGGAGTGGAAGAAGAAATTGATTCTCTCTAGTTTGGTGGGGGCTTTTTTAAAAGATGCATCGATTCAAATTTTCTTGGCCGATTACGATTTCAGCATTCACAAACATTTTTTCACAACTTTTCTTGTAAAATTAAATTGGATGTTCATAATAAAACACTGACTATTAAATATTCATTAAATACTATTTCACATCAACACATCAACAGGTTGTTTATTCTTCAGCCAGAACAGGAGGTGAGATTTTAACTGTCCCTCTGTGAACAGTAGTCTGCTGCTGGCTAACATTAGCATGAAGGGCTAGAAAGTTTATGGCTGTTCTTCAACATCGTCAGCTGCTGCGTCTCCTTGTAAACGGTCTATCTTCTCTTTATGCTGTTCATGGAACCTATCACGAACGCCGACTTCATGCAAGCATGTGTGTGCGGCTGCTTTTGTGGATTTTTCATTAGACCAGTGCGTGCTGCATGCATGACGTGATCATCCTGCAGAGCATGCATGTCAATATGGCGGGCACAGAATCAGATATGTGACGCTGACCGGCCGGTCACCGGTCAGGGACGGTCACACTGAAAACTGGCCAGATCCGGTCTCTGGCTGGTGCATCCCTAGTTTTTTTTTCTTTTTTTTTTCAATTTCCAAATTGACTTTTTTAAATGTGTAAATAACTAGCG
This sequence comes from Lutjanus campechanus, assembly GCA_027495735.1. Taxonomy (NCBI): domain Eukaryota; kingdom Metazoa; phylum Chordata; class Actinopteri; order Lutjaniformes; family Lutjanidae; genus Lutjanus; species Lutjanus campechanus. The sequence continues at coordinate 8,670 of JAJHUR010081705.1, read as the reverse complement.
CTTGGGCTGTTAGCTCAATGCTAACACATAATGGGAATTCCCACTGACGCACTAATAGAAATTAGCATCACACTCACAGTAATATCTTCACAAACTGACCCATTTTACATTCAACATGTCTGCTCGTACTTCAGGGCATTAACTTCCTCTGATCTGTGGAAACAAACTAACAGCTGCTGACTTCTCCGTCTTCAACACTCCACTCTGATCAGCTACAGCAACCTCAAGGGTCAAAACTCAAACTCAAAATACAGCTAAACCTTGCAAGAGACACTGTGTGCCAGCGGAGACCAGCGCATACATTTAGATTTTATTTCCCGTTCACTACTTGATGAGCAGGAGCAGCCAGATGTAGCACTTCAAAAAGTATAGAAAGACTTTTTTTTATTCATTCTATTGTGCATTTTATTTACCACTCTTATATTCAGCCAAGTCCAGGGTTTTGAAAAGACAGTTTTCAAGTTCAATTTTATAAGTGAAGGATGTTCACATTGTGCTGTGTGCAGTTTTCAGGGGCTCTATTCATTGTGCCGAACATTTTATTCATTATTTTCTGCTTGATGAGCAGAAACAGTCTCAAAAAAGGTTTTAATTTACTACTTTTTTTTATGCAGTAAAGCAATGATGCTGCCGAAATAAAAATCAAAGACTGATTAGCGAATGAAGTACATTGTTTTTGGAAATATGAATCATGATGAACGTGACATTGCTACATTCACAGCTATAACATCACTCGACCAATCAGTAAGTGGTACCAATTTTAGTCCCGGCTCTCGGTCCCCATCCCGAGTGTCCACTAATGTCAAAAGGACATCAAGGTGGGGTTGTGGTTCCCAGCTTGGGCATGCGATTCCCCAGAGAGAAAGTGAGTGTGTGTGTGTGTGTGTGTGTGAGCTAGCATAATCTGCATAGCTTATACATAAGTGTGCTTTAGTGTCTTAACACCCATCTGTTTCTTCAGCACTAAAAAGGCACGTCTACCAGCCAGTTAAATCAATTTGCCAACATATGACATGGGCCAGAAGCAGCTGAATAATAGTGCCAGCTGTTTGGTGGGTGAGGAAACCTTCTACAAATGCTGTAAATCCAGAAAGTTTACACAAATTACAAAATAAACTTAATTCTCTCAGTACAGAAACCACAATTTTCCCATGTACTGCAAAATAATCTGTCTCCCACACTCCAAAAGAAGCTACAATGATGCATGCCACGTGAGAAAACGCACAAATGCGTCATGTGAAAATGTATCCATCACTGCTCTGTGAAACATTGTGCTGCTGACCTTTGAAAGAAGAAGCTGTTACTTCTTGGCGTGTTCTTGATAAGAGGGACAAGCACAAAACCTTTAAATCTTGGGCTCTACAGACAGAAGTAACAGGCAATAAAGATAAAAATGTAACTACAATTCAGAGATACGTACTGTATATACAAAATTCCTGCAGGCGTGAGTTTGTTTGTGCGTGATGAAATATGGAGAGCACGGGAGAAAGAGAGAGATGCAAATACACCTCAGTGTCCTCGGGTGTGTACTGGCCACTTTGTAAAGTCTCAAATCAAGAGTCAGAAGTGTTTGTAACTCTTATTTTTGTGTGGACAGCACTGAGTTTCTTACTGCACACACTTAGAGAGTTTTTTTTGGAGTGCGACCTTCCCACAACCCGGCAAAAACAGTAGCCGCAGCAAAGGTTACAAAAATGCAGTATTCATGGAAAGATAACAGCCTGCAGCCATTTGACATTATTCAGAAAACTATATTCTCCTCTGCAAGCCTCTGAGAAACGTCTGCCTCCATTTTCACTTTCTTTAGAGCCAAGGCCTGCCTGCCTGCCTCTCTGTGTGTCAGATGAAATTTGGAATGCACTACTTTCCCCAAATCAGATCTGCTGAGAGCAGCACCTCCACTTGATTGAATCTCAACCCAAATTTCTGTTCCAAAGGACACGAGAGTGCCACAGATGGAGAGAGGCCAGTGGCGAGAGCGCAGGGCCGTGCTGGCCGGCTCCCAGGTGTGACTGTGAAACTGGGGTTTGATGAGAAAAGGCAGCAAGCTCGTTTGACATTTCTTGGATAAATCAATGTAAAAACAAGTCTAAGAGTCTACAGCAGGGGTTCTCAAACTTTTGATGACTCAGTGCCAATTTAGGGAGCCAGCTTATGATTGAGGGCCACTCGGGAAAACCCAACAACTTGTCATAGGATGTGTGACTGGTCTCATGATGGTATTTGACAAAGTTTTACGTTCTCTGAGATCTGAAGAAGTTTTTTCCTGAAACCTCTTTTTCTCCTCAACCATAGGGTGTTTTTTCAATGGTGGCTTTTCCATCTTAATTACACGTAAAACTGATGAGTTGTCCAGTGAAAACAGCACTAGCATTGATGATGCTACGACACTCACAAGGTGGCACTAATCGCCACACAAGCAGTAGCTTTCTACAAGTTGTTATACCTACCTTAACATACGCTTGTTAGGGAGGCTCCGGTTGAAACAGTAGCCAAGTAGTGTATTACATGTTGGCTGTTGCAAGTGAAAACTATTGAAATAAAGGCTTAAATAATTCCTAAAGACAATTGATTACTAAAAATCATCAATGCAAATTCCAAGCAACGAGGCTTTACTAAACTAGAGCGCAGCAGTGATGCAGCAGAACGTAGCTGGTCAATGATCTGGTCACCGTGGACTAAATTCAACAATTATACAAGTTCATGTCTGCACAGACAGTTTTATTGCTGCTGTTATTTTTTAAGTAAATCTCGATGCAGAGTTGGTATGAAAAGACAAGACATATGCATGCTGTGTTTTACTCTGTGTGGCATGGGAAAAAAAAGGAAGATTCAAAAGATGTTACTAGTGCCTCAGTTGAGCCATCCAATACTCTGTGACTGTGGGCATTTTCAGTGATTTAACTGGGAAACTGTAAGTACAGCTTACAAAGTACAGCTGAGGCTGTTGGTAAAGCCTTTAAAGCTTTTAAAAACATGGGCGAATTAAATTTTTGAACTGATGACGGTGCTAAATTAAAGGTTATGAGGACAGGCTGTAATACTGAAAAAAACAAAAATGTCAACCTCATTGTGGTACAAGGAGGAAAAGTCAGGGGATCAATAAAGTCAGTAGGATTCATCCTCTGGAGAACATGAATGTCTGTAGAAAATTTGACGACAATCCAACTGATAGTTGTCGAGATATTTCGGTCTGGACCAAAGTGATGGAAGGGCTGACTGACAGACAGACATTACCATCCCAGGAGCTATGCTGCGAGCCTGGCTAATAATATATTTGTGGATTTTAAGTTAGAAAAGACCTGCCTCATCAGCTTTAATCACAGGAAGTGGCTGCAACATGGAGGAGCATCTCATCCTCCTCTAATTGAGACCCCAAAGATTTGCTCTGTTTGCATACCCGTCATATTAAAAGTAATGGAAGTAAGTAGTGAGGCGATTTCCACAGAAATCAGCATCACTTCAGATTTCTCCACCGACCTTGAAGGTTGAATAAAAGAAAGGGGGCCTCGTCTTTTGAAAAAATTATAATCAGCACTCTGAAGTCATGTCAAGCGTTAAAAAAAAAAGCGCCCACAAGTCTTTGGTGGCCACAACAATCCTGCACCAGGGCACAAAATACAGCGCCGTTCCCTCCACTTCTCTGCAGTGTGATAATTACCTCCCCTCACAGCGCTGTCAGGTGAACAGAAACTTAAGATGCTCTGCAGTGAATCGCCATTTTATCACCCAACTAGAATTACAACATGCACTTTTAATTTTATTTGATCGTGTGACAATCTGTGACATTTTCTTTTTTATTTCCCATCCTCAGCCTCAAGCTAAGGCACAGTCTCCCAGGTAGACTAGAAACCCGATGACAGGTATGTTTACCCAGATGAAATTCTGGTGAATGCTGTGGACACTGGCAGGAAACTGTGGACACAAAAAATATGACAATTTGTTGGAAAGAAAAACAAACCGTCTCCTGGACTGGTCTGTCAAGAGAAAGCTGGACTTGTCAATATTAAATCTCATATCTCTGTCACTGCCTTGCCATCGTAGGGGGTAGAAAGCATCACAAAAAGTTGGTAAAGTCTGTCATTATAAAGGTACTGTGCACAGTTTTGACCTTTTCTTATGATTTCAAAGTACTGAAAAGAGTTTGCAGACTTTTTAGAGAGTAAAATTCAAGCAATTTTCAAGTACTTTTAAGTTACCAAAACCAAAATTCCCAGACTCTCAAAGCCTTTATCATCCCACATAAAGTGTTAATATAAATTTCCCCTACCATTGTTATGAGGGAGGGGGTCACCCTTATGTTGACAATTCTTCACATTTAGATGTTTTTGTTCAGAGACTTTTATTCTGAAAGTACACACTTCTTTCTTTCTTTTCTTATTGCCCTCCTGTCGCTCTACTCTCCGTTATTCTTACTCTCCACTACATACTCTTCTGTTTCTGCTTTTGTCGTGGACTAGAAGTTACAGACGATGTGCTGTCGGACTCATGTAGCACACTGGGTCTCATGCAAGAACCATTTGGAAGAACTTGTCACATTCACTGTTTTTCTCATATTCTGAATTTTCTTTCAGATATGAACACAATTTACGAGATCCAGACCTGCCGTAGGAGTCGTGCAGTTAATCTGCTCTTATCTACACTGAAGTTTTTTCACTAATGACTGTATATTTAGTTTGATTGAGCCATTTTGAGTTTGAAAAATAAAATACACTTCACACTTATCTCGACATTATCCTGTTTGACTACATTTCAAATTACAATGTCATTGTAAATTTACACATAAACCATTTCATCATCAATTTAATGATGTATTATTACCTACTGTTGGTGTATTGGTTGTATATCTTCACATGCAGGTTTATGAAAGGGAACAACCTCACATATTCTGTCCTCTCTCTGTGATGGAAACTTCAACTTGACCCCCTCCTCCTGTTGCAGCCATTGATCGCCTCTTGCTGTGGCGAGCCGTTTTATTTTTATTTTCCTTCGAAGCCATTTTTATATCAATACATCTCTTCTTCTTCTTTATTTCAGTGACAGTACGACCCTCAGATAACACGGCATTAACAGCACTTGTTTTTCTAGTTCTTCGGCTTCAGCTGGTCTTTAATTCCACTGCGAACGCTGTTAAAATGACAGATTTTCCTTTATGGATCTCTGAAAGCAGAACTTCAAACTCCATACTTGTAAAATTCTTTTTTTTTTCACTCTTTGATGCCATTTTCATGAATGAAGATTTGGCTAGTCCAAAAATAAAACATAATACAATTTGGATTCACGGATTATGTTGCTGATGACTCATCTGGGAACCAGATGAATCTGCCAAGCTCATGTTTTCGTTTACTCCAGCAGATATTCACATTTATGAAATAGATTGGTGATGCCAGCTCGTTGAAGAGGGCGGGAAACAAAAGACAGTGGTTTGCAAGATCTGCGGCTCAGAAATCAGTGACACAACCACAACGTCCAACTTCATCCGTCACTACAAACCCCACAATGAAAGGTACGTGATTGTCTGTTTTTAACTTGTTGGCTTGTTTTGTTTATAGTAAAGGTAACAAGCATCCTAATATCTAATAATTACTCTATTAATCAATGTTTTCACTTTGCTTCAATAATATTGGATTGTTGAACTGATCCAGATCAATGCATCGTGACACTGCTACCTCTGGTATATTTGAATTCAAGGATATTCCTAACCTTATAAACATTAAGCATTTTCCAAAATTAAAAATTTGAGACTTTTGTGTGATCCCTGTTAAGTGGAACCAAAGTACAAACCTGTCTAACCCACTAACCACCAGCATATTCATAATTTCCAAAACTACAAAGTGCATTTTTTGTTTAGTTTCCTCGTGCACAACCCTTCCTCTTGAATGGCGAACGTCTATAAATACAAACATTTTGTGACAGATTGCCCTCATCCCACGGTGAGGTACATTCATTTTGACGGGAACAGTCTCTTCTGTTCAGAGATTAAAACATTCAATCCAAAGGGCACGGTACTTTGTGTCACAGACTGATTTAATGAGCACTGAAATGATGATCCGCTGTGATGGAAACCGTACGCCGAGGCTACCTTGTTCGACAGTGACAGCGCCTTCAATCAGCGTCTGCAAAATAAAACCCAAGGACGAAATTTTGTGTCGCAACCTTCAAATATTTTCAGACATTTAGAAGCTCCATTAAAGTGCATTTGAACTGAATTCATGGCCCATGTAGTCTCTCACAGCTGTTTACTGATATAAAGCTGAAGACTAAGCAGCTCCGGAGGGATATGAAGAGTATTTTCGCTTCCACTTGGCAGCACAACTCTGCATTCAGTGCCTTCAAAATGTTTGCCTCACTCCATACTGTAGGTAAGTCTCCTTATTTACTACCAGGCAGTGAGACGCAGTCCTTTGTCTCTATTCTCTCCAGCTTCAATTGTGGGGGGGGACTGTTCCTGCCGCAAAGAGATTTTAATTGCTTTAAGCCAATAAGAAAATGCAAGACAGGGAATGAATGGCTTATGTGCCGCTTCCCGGGCTAAACGGCAAAACAAACCCTCCTGCTCACACAGATTCTCCTCGTCGCTAAATCCCAGAGACCGTCTCATTGTCTCTCTCCTGGGTGAGAACGCGAGATATGGAGGTCACAGCACGGAGAAAACGAGAGGAGAGATAAGTTGAGTTTTTATTTCGACACAGCCGCTCCCACGGCGCCGATTGCTCAGCCTGAATCAATGAAATCGCTCTTGAATGTTTAAGAGCTTTGAGACTCCAGGAACAAAGCAAACAATGCGAGAATTTAAATGAAATATACAAATAAGTCCACAAAAGAGGGGTGACAATTATTAAGGTGGCTGTTTTGTTGCTCACAGTTTATCCCGGGTGCTGAGCGCTCATTAATGAGTTTACAGCCTGTAGTCGTCTCTTGTCGGACCGGTGATTAATCCGCCCATGTGGGGGGGGGGCTTTTTGTCACTTTGTTGCCCTGGTGAGGCCATTTGGGCCAGAAGAGAGCTAATCAGTCATTGGCAGGCCGCGAGCTGGATCCCACCTGATCACCCATCAGCATCCAAACTTGTATCAGAGCAACCGTGTGAGATAAACACCAACGTCTGTATTCCAGTTAGTTTGCAAGATCTCATAAACAACATGCAGGGATTCGGGGAAAACAGATTTAGTGGCATGCTGGGACTGGAGGAAGATGATATCAGAAACGCTGAACTTCATGACAGTGGCAAAGACTATATTTAATGTGGTTCCATCATAACATGGTCGAAGTTCGACCTGATTAGTGGCAGCAATACCGACTACGTCGTCATACACAAAACATTCAGTTTTTTGCCCTTATTCCTAAAAAGAAAATACTCTTATTAGAGCTGCAACTAATAATTATTTTCATAATAATCTGCCATTTATTTTCATGATTAATCCATTTATGATCTTGTGAAAAATGCTCTTCGCAGTTTCCCCAGAGCCCAAAGTGTCGTCTTTGAATTGCTCAACAGTCCGAAACCCAAAGACTCTTCATTTGCTATTAGACATGACAAAGAAAAGCAGCGAATCTAAGAACATTTAAGAAGCTGGAACCTGTAAATGTTGGACATTCTGCTTGAAAGAGGACTGAAACAGTTAACAAATTATTAAAATAGTTGGCAACTAATTTTCTTTTCATCTAGTAATTGTTTAATCGGCTCATCATTGCATTTTTAATTCCTACAAAGCTATTTACATGAAAAATGAAAATTCCACATTCCACATTCGGAATAAGGCCTAATTCTGTGTATCCAAACCAGGAGAGTTTTACTCACCAAATTTCAGATAAACTGTAACAATTGAGTTTATCCACCTCTGTATTTACCACCACACCCCTGATCCAAACAGAATTTACTGTTTACATGACCTTCAAATTCTAACTAGTCATATTCAGAGTAATAGTGAAAAATTTGTGTGCATCTAAATGCACAATGAGGCATTTCAGTAACAAACCACCAGCGCTACTTTTATTTTATATGCAAATTAAGGTGCTACAACAGATGGTATTAAGCATTTTTGGAAAATTGATAAAAACCCTAATCAAAATTATTTGTTTTTTTTCATTACCATTGTAATAACTTTTGATTAAGTTAACTAAACTCATCTTAGTGAAAAACAAATTGTTTTCATTTGAAATATGATAACAAAACTGCCCCGTTTCTTATCTACACCGCCAAAATATGCCTGCACAACGGTTTCAGCTCAGCAGGGCACGTAATGTGACTCATGATGTGATGGAAATCGGTTCAGGGGAAGTCTGTCATGCAGAAAGTAGCACTGAATGTGTGAAAAAAGTTCACGTGAAGACTTTTGGGGCTCCAGAGGGAGCTGCACAAAATCTGACAAAAGGCATCGGTTGGGTGACAAAAGTTGCGAGGTGGAAAAAATCTGGAGGTGTGGAGTTACAAAGAGAGGGATCTTACCAGACTTGTGTAGCCCGCTCCTCATCTCTGCTTAAGAACAGCTGCTCAGCTTCGTCAATTCTGATCCTTTTTTAAAACTGTTTCAGGGTTCTCTTTTAAGACAGTGGTTGTGAAAATGGGGGTTAAGATCCCCTCCATCATTTTTTTGAATGAAATGGTGAAGTAAAAGGTGTGAAGGAATCCCCATATGTTTTTTTTACATGTGGGGGCAAACGCTCTAC
>JAJHUR010081702.1:19318-47977 GCA_027495735.1 Lutjanus campechanus | reverse complement strand
GTTTCTCAAGGAAGGTTTTCAGTTTTCTTTTAGGGGCAATGCAAAAATAAATGCATACATATTAAAGTAAAAGTAATTAACATAAAAATGCTGTTGCAGTGTGCTTATTATTTTGTTATTTTAAGGTACCTATATGGAGGAAACAAGGTCTCTGAATCTCACCATCAGTATCAACACACATATCATGACACATCATCAAGTGGAGACAAATGTGTTTTGCCACATCTAGCCAACATTCCCTCTATGCTTAGACAAAATGTGTTGGATCAGAAACAAAAAAGTGATTTGGGAGACAACACTGAGACAGTAAAAGCTCCAAAATGTGTGGTGGTGAGGAAACATTACCCAGAATATATTAAATTTGGATTCATAATGGCTCTCATTGATGCTGAACCTCTTGGGGTATTACAAAAGGTCGAGAACTCCTGACACAGAGTTCAGTAGATGATAGAAATCCATTTAAGAGCTTTTTATAATAACAGACTTTGACACTATGTCTCTCCTACATTGTCTCTCAATATCATTTTGATAATAACATTAAATAGAATCACAGCTTGATAACATCACAACCTCTTGAGCCCTCTATGTCATCATCGTATGTTTACTGTTGATGTCCTGCCATTGTATTTCCTGTTTAGTGGCACCACCTCGTGGACAGAAAGAGTACAACACCCTGCTGACGTGACCTTAAGTCTGGTCTGTAGCACAGTGGTATGTCTGTCTACGTCCAACTGACTCTTCTCTATACTGAATCATGAAACACTTTGGACATGTATACAGACATTTACATTTAAAGATAGTGAATCTGAAGGAGTGTTTATTAAGTTTCTCCCAAGAGTTTTTGAGCAACTACGCATTACATGTATTGTCATAGTTCCAACATGAGTAGGAGGAAAGAATGTTGAAATCCACTTCTCTCTTCACTGCGTATATAATTTGACCATTTAATTCTTTTCTTTCCTTGCCTGTGTCTTATCCCCCACTCCTCAGCTCCTCCCATTTGCCCAGACTCCCCACACATCTGGTTGCTTTGGTTTTACTCCAAAACTGAATACTGCAAAAGCCTGAGGGGGAAAGTGAAGGGGGAGCGAGACAGAAGATATGTGAAGAAAAGCGAGTGGAAAATATTGTTTAAGCAAGAGGAAGAGAAAGAGAAAGAAGGGGCAAGGTAAGAAAATAATCACTAGCATAAAGTAACAGTAGAGTTAAAGCAAATTTTCCAGGAAGAGTCAGAAAGAGCAGGAGAGCAACAGAGTAAGCAGAGGAGATTTTTGGCAGAAATTGTGGCCTCAAACAAAGGTTTGTGTGTTTATCCACCAGCAGGTCAAAGTATGGCACTGTTCCCGTTCTGCAAGACGTCCGCAGGTCAGTACAACCTCAGCCACTGCTCCACCTCTCCTGCTCGTGCCATATCTGCTGGTTTTCACCTCACTTGTCATTGATTTGGTGACCGTCATACGTGCTCAGTTAAAGCCTTAGTTCCCTTTAAAGGTGAGGAGATTTGGATAGAAGCTGACAGGATGGGTGTAAAGCTTTGTAAAGCTTTTCTCACAGGTTTTCAATGAGCAATCTGATCCCAAAAATATGTCAAGGGAGGAAAAATAAGCCCTTGATTAATCCAAAAACTTTTGTGCTTATGTCCTTAACCTCTTGGCTGCATGCACATCAGGGAGGATACAAAGTCAAACATCTAACATTAATGCACATGTGCTTCTATTTAGGTTCTATTACATGCAATCATGTGTTACTTTTGGTTCAACACTTACCTCTTTTCATAATCTCTAACACCCATCAGCCCAGTCTGCCTCCTGGTGTGTTTCTCTTTGCTCAGCATCACGTGGGTGGCTGTAGATGACATGGTATTATTATGTCATATATCCTCATTGAGACTGCCTGTTCATTTGATAAATTATCTCTTGTTTGTTATGTTGTCTTTTTACTGAGCTTCCTCAAAATCAGAACAGGACTTTGTGCACTATGATTATCTCATTGTGTGTCAGTAGTTAAAAGTAACATTTTCAACATAAACTTGTCAGACAGCCAACAGACAATACATGGGCTATAATGTACAGTATAGAATATAAGTACTGAATGTGCTTTTATGGCCCAGTGTGTAAGATTTGTGGGTATTTATTGGCAGAACACAACTATAATGGAATATAACATGGGTCTTCAATAGGGAGTTTGTGACACCTTACGAGGTCCTCAGAGTTACTGCAGGGGGCTGCCCAACTATTGTTTTTTTTTATTTATTTTTTTTATTAAATTACGTCTGACACACATTAGCATAAATCCAATTCCTATGAGGATTAAAAAAACTCAAAACATTTAATTTACATAACATTAGCAAAAGCTAGCTAACCTATTAAATCACCGTGGCAGCTAACCATGACAGAAAACTAGTTGGCTACATATTATTGAAACATATTGGCCAGTTAGCTGCATTGTTATCCCACAGTACAGACACTCTAGTGAGCCACAATGGATCATTTTGTAATTCCACAAGCAATGTCAAACCTTACACCTCAGAAACTACTGGTGACATTACAGAACTTGAGGCTAACAAAGCTAACTTTAGCCATGCTGCAATTGCTGCAGACTTTTCAGCTACATGTAAGCGCAAATAAGAGAAGAGAAGAATATTCAATATATTTAGTATGCTCTGTCTCTCTATCAGCTAACGGGCCCATGTTCTGGAAATTTTTGAAAAGCCTTGGAATATGATAGTCATAAGTATGTTTTCATCAGTGTATAATCCACCTGAAAATAAGAGTTAAGAAGCCGCCATGTTGAAGCACCACTTTATACTTTTCACAAGTTTTGTTGCCACCGTAGTTTCTCTTATACACTTGGAAGTGGAGTTTTAGGGGAATGATATTCAGTTGTTGCAATCTACAGCCTCACCACTAGATCCCAGTAAATCATATAGATTGGTCCTTTAAAGATTACATTATTTGTGCAATCAGGCTGCTACATTTCCAACAGGAGATATTTCTTTAGCAGTAGATTCTTTTCATTCCTTTGAGCCGCCTGGGTCTTTTTACCTGTCAGGGTTTAAAAGAGCATTTGTAAGGAAAAAGAAGAATCTTTATTGTAACTTTATTTAATTACATGTATATCTGTGTGTTTGTCCTTCAAACAGGACCTATCAGAGTGACCAGAATACAACTGGTCCTGTACTGTTTTCTCCTGTCTCTTATCATATGTAAGTGTACAGAAGAATTTGTTCTCCTCTCTTGTGCCAGGACACTAAATGCACATAGAAAAAATTGCTTGTGGCACGGTAAATGGAAAATCCTGTCCAGTTCAGTTATGTGCATTTTGTCTTGATTTTGACAGATTATTATAAATATACAATATATCCTCCAATATCAACTATTCCAGACACAGATGCATGGTGAAAGTTAAAAGTAGTTCATTTAAGGTCAGTTGTAAGTTGAATTGAACTGGATTACTTTTGTCCTGCTTTACAAAAGTGTATGCATGTACTTCTAAGTGTCACTGTCTACCATTTCTACCACAGAATAATTATTTCAGTGCTGAAATAAAAACAACTATGTTTTGCCCCCTCAGATTACCTCCATGGACGTAAAGCCGCTGTCAGTGTGAAGTCACATCATCCTATCTTTCATGCCTTGGGAATGGACAGGGGAAAAGTGATAACAGACATGACAGTTGTCAAGGTAGCGGCGCCACAAACTCCTGTGCAGACACCATGGGGAGCTCCATTAGTGTGGGGTGACGCCCGTAACTCAGCTCGGCGCAGGGCTAAATTTGCACAACAGGATATCCGTATAGGTCTGCTAGCCCTCGTAGTGGGAACTTATGCAAGGTTTGTCCGACGTTTCCTCACTTCAGCTGAAACCCACTTTCTCCCTGGTCAGACGGTCACCTACTACATTCTCACAGACAATCCCCGCTCTCTGGATCCCCCAATAGAGCTAGGGTCTGATCGAGCGCTGAAGGTGGTTCCTGTTGCAGAGCTGCCCGGGTGGGACAAGTTGGCCTATCGCCGGATGTCCCTGCTCGCTGATGCCATCAGGAACCCAATCAGCAAGGAGGTTGAATACATCTTCTGCGCTGACATCGATCAGGAGTTTGTGGCCCCTGTGGGAGAAGAAATCCTCGGACACTTGGTGGCTACATTGCACCCAGAACTCTATGGGATGCCACGAAATGCATTCCCTTACGAAGTGGAAGAAGTCTCATCAGCTTGCGTGCAGGAAGGTGAAGGAGACTACTACTACACCTCTGAGCTGTACGGGGGCTTGGTTCCTGAGATGTACAAACTGGCTCGATCCTGTTCTGTGCTCATCCTGCAGGATCAGTCTAACGGGGTGATGGCCAGGGGCCTCGAGGAGAGCTACCTGAACCGCTACCTGATTGACCACAGGCCAACCTGTGTGCTGTCACCAGAGTACAGCTGGTGGGACTCAGCCCTCTCTGCTGATGTGCCTGTTCAGAGGCTAGTCTCACTGGGAAGGCAGACTGAGTCTTAAGATAAGAAGAGAAGAGAGGGGCACAAATGAATGAATCAATGTTCTCAACAAAAATCTAACTATGTACTATATACTTTTGTGTTTTTTTCCCCATTTTTAATGAACTGAAGTTAAAGATCTCAGGTTTCTTCTGTGCACACAAAATGTTTATGTCTCAGCTTTTGTCCACAAATTTGGTCAAACTTCTTTGAAAATTCCTCAAAATGAGTTGGTATGTTAGCACATCTGGTCCCCTCATCTCAAAGTGAATTAATTTTCTAATGGGTTTTTTGTTATTTTTCTGAAATAAGGTCTATGGGTAACTCAATTTTCACATTTTGTCCCCACTTGAAAAGACTGTTCCAACAAGTTGCTAAATGAGACTACGGTGGTTGTTGCGGACATTACACACCATCACGCCAAACGTTGTTCACTATTTTCTATTCACTATGTACTTTGTTTAGCCGAACATTGGCTTTCTGCTTCTGGTGATTGCATTCCCACTACAAAAATAATAAAAGTGGTCTTCATTTGTGAAGATTTTTTTGCTGAACAAAACATGTAAACATTATTAACTTTTGTTCGCTAAAGAACTTATTTTCTGCACTAATCCAAAATCTATCCTGCACAATACATCATACCTGCAGCGCTGTCTTTCACAGGTGTGCCTTGGACTGATCACAATAAAAGAGCACTCTAAAATGTACAGTTTTGTCTAAAAAAGATGTTTATTTGGCACTGAGCTGTGGTTATTTCAAATAAGGCTACAGATACCATTTTTTTCCCCCCAGGAGGGCAAAGTCATGACCTGCCCTACCCTACCTGATTATGGTAAGAATATCAGAGTTAGAATTTGGGTTAGAGCAGAGTAGGGCGGGTCATGACTTTGTAATCATGGGAGGAAAAATTGGCATCCATAGCTCTATGAGTAAATAGTTCAGTGCCTAATAAATGTCTCATTTCAAGATAAAACTACATGTTTTAGAGTGACCCTTCGTTGTGACCAGTCCATGGCACACTGTCATAATCATACTGTTTAATCAGCATTTCTATATGCCACAACTGTCAAGTGGATGGATTATCTTGGTAAAGGTGAAGTGCTCACTCACATTTTAACAATTCTGTGAACAAAATTTGAGAGAAATAAACCTTTTTTTGTGCACAGAAGAAGTATGAGGTTTTTTATTTTTATTTCAGCTCATGAAAAAGAGGATCAAAAACAGAAGCGTTGCATTTATATTTTTGTTATGTATAAAAAAAAAAAAGGTTCTGCTGGCTGAACCTATTGAAGTATGGATGTAGAGCTCACTCCCACATGAAGAACTAGTGTTTTTGTCTATTAGGAAACTGTTTCATGACAGAACAGGAGATGAAGGGAAAAGATGAAGAGAAAACACATAATCCAATCATCTTTATTCATTATTCAGAGTTTCCATTAAATGTTCTGTTCTGTTAGCCAATAAATGTCAATTCCACAGAATAAAACTGCAGTCTGCTCTCAATTAAAGACCCATATGTGTGAACAGCATCTGTGCGTGCCTGCTATCTCTTCCACAGCAGACAAAAATAAATTGACCTGTCTCTTTAAATGAAGCACTGTCCTCCCCAATAATGTCAGCCTCAGAGATACTGCTCCAGTGGCTTTGTGGTCAGCAGCGATAAGAGTCAACAGTCTAAGTGCACACTTTCCCCCACAGTGGCCAATCATTAACTGGAAGAGCTGCTGTTTCAAGGTCCTTAAATACCAGGTGGTGGGTAAAATGGATACAACGGGATGCTGTTCCACGTGTATCGAAGCTACCGTGTTCAAGTTTTAGTGAATCTGGTTCAGAATGTATTTCAGTAATTTTCCATTAAAAGCCATTTATTTCCCCCCTCTGTAACATGGAGTAAAAGGTAAACTCAAATGACCTGACGTTGGTGGTTATTTTGTCTGTGAGTCTGCGTCTCTCTTTCTCCCACACACACAAGCACACTTCCACATTCACACTCTGTTTTCTCTTCCATGTGTTTTAATGGGAGGGTTAAACAGCAGCAGATGTTTTTTTCTCACTGCCAACAGAATCTGTCCTCAGGGCCAGATCGCCACGTGGAGTGAGGTTGGAGGTAAATTTCAGGATGTAGTAATCCTTTGAAAGTAAGTTTCAGTTATTATTATTTTTTCAAAATAAAGTCAACCATTCAACTGCTTGCCACACAACACTGTAAAAATGAACAAGTTGTTTTAACTTAAAAAAGTTCATGTCCGGGCTGCCTTTAAATTTTTAGGTTGACTGAATTTGAAAAGACAAGTTGAGGTAATTTTGTAATGATTAAAGGAATGAATTTTTCTCATCAAATAAACTTACAGCTGCAGCTGCTCCTGTTGAAGCGACTTTGTTTCAACATTGGAACAAAGACAATATGTGAAATTAATTTAAGCTGCTACCAGGTCCACCATCACCAACAACAAAATGCAAAAAATAAAATACTATGAATAAAAATCTCCACCCGCTTACCTACTACTTTGCCTGGGAAAATTAAACACGGGCCAATTTCATCTGATTTCACAGAGTCTGTGACGCGTAACAAGCATTAAAAATAACTATATGTGTGGCCAATCATGGATGGTCTCATTAACTTATATGGGTTATAGAGAGGCTAAAAATACAGTGAAGCGTGTGTATGTGGCATTACTATCATTACTGATACCAAATCAGGTCATTAAATTATATATACACACATACAGGCTACCTGATCATCCATGCTGAGTACCCCTTTTCATGCCATAATGCAAAGGAGTTTAAAGCATTATTGCCTTAATCCCTGTCATGTGGTTCACTGGTGGTCAAGGAGCCTATTGGCAGCAGCATAACCTATTGCAGTATAGAAATCCTTAACCTAGAAACCTATAAGTATGTAAACCTGTCCCTATTAATCTGATCTATGTCTCTATGATTATTAACTATTAAATTTGAATGTGTTGTGTAAAGTGTCATAATGCAAAGTGTTAGGGTTCACCATCTTCTTTCTTGAGTATGTTTCACTGTGTAAACACATATAAACAAACTTATGCTAAAACAAGCTGTTTAAAAGCTGCCTAAGGCTTGTTGTAGTCTTTTGGCTTTATTGACCCTGTTCAGTCAAGCTATCTAATTACAGTGGTGTGTACACTGTTACAATAGTCTATATGCAGTGGTGGGTATTGAAAATCTATACTCAAGTAACAGTACAATTACTCAAAGAAATTTACTTAAGTAAAAGTGAAAATTACCATGTGAGAAACCTACTCAAGTAAAAGCAAAAGTACTTGCTGAAAGTATAAGTCACTTTCCATTTTGATATTTTTTAGGGTGTACTGTAATTATGAATGTAATGTTATCATTGCGTTAGGCAAACCAATTTAAAAGTCTAGCAGACCTATAGCTCAAGACAAACTATGTCAGTAACTGTAAAGATTTACATATGAAAAAATAACATAGCCTTAGCTAGCTAACCACATTTTCACCTACAGTATAACTTACCTCAATGTGCTTGCGGCCATGGACTGTCACTGCAGGCTACCTTTTGTTCTGGGTTTTGCTCCGTCATCTGATTATTCTATGACTGATATACTATAATACTGCAAAAGATGGTGCTGCACACCTAGCAGAGGAGCATGCATTTGTGACTGCACAAACAGGTAGATCAAGTCCACCTTTCCCTGAAACTGTCTCTTTGTGTGGTAAATCAGCCCTGTCAACAGTTGTCCCTTCCACAGATTGGCAAAAAAACAAAACAAACGAAAAAACAAAAACAACAACAACATACACAGTCAAACCAAGGGGCTATTTGTATTCAGCTCACTCCGGAGGAAAATTTTGTTTCTCGCAATTGTCTTTTCTTTGTCTTAAGAGAAATAAATGAGATTCTTATTTTGAGCTCACTGAGGTCTCATCTGTTTCTCCTAAAAACCCCCCTCAGGAGAAAAACAGAGCAGAACAAAAGAAAAACAGGAGATCTTTTGCTGAGCACATGGATGTCTCAGAGGTTTCTCCTTGATAACCATATGGAGCAACAAGACCACTTCAATTTGACCATTGAAATGACCTCTTTTAAGACAACAAGTTCTTCTTTTAGGTCTCACTGTTATCTCAAAAGCTGATTATTTAAGACATATTCAGGATCAGTGCAGTGAGACAAAAAAAGAGGACATTTTAAGATCTTCAACTGGGCTCAAATTAGTCTCCAGACGAGACAAAGGCTGTTTCTCAGGAGCCAAAAATAAGAATTATGAGAAACCTGTCAAAGTCTCATATTGGTTTAAATTTAGCTCATTTATATCTAGGAGACACAAAGATGAGATCTTATTTTGAACTTTTCCTTACCTCTGGGACCTGTCCTGCATGTGTATTGTACTGAAGAAGCATCTGGATAAAATCCAACCCAGGATGTTGCTGTGAGGCAACAGCGCTAGCTAATGAGCCACTGTGCAACTGCCATGCCTGCTTATTAGTGTCAATTACAGGTCATCTACAGGTAAGTTAAACTGCTGGAGACTTGTTGATAGGGCAATTGCTCAGTCGCAAGTAGGTGTTGATAATTTAATTCCCCTTTTTGTGTTTAAATATGCACAATAATTAAGGTATGTTAAAAGATTGTGAGTAATTTAGACACTAAGGTGAATTTTAATATTAGACCAATTAATTTATCTAGGTAGGTAATATTGGTTTCTTAACTGCTACATCTACTCCACATCTAAATGCACTGGTGCTTAGATTAGTCAAATTAATATCCCAACAGGCCAAAATAAGTTACACAGTGTGCTGTCAATATAAGCATCCTAGTTGTCAAGAAAAAACGTGTATACCTTCTATAGGATGTTTTTAAAAAGCACAGTTCGAAAAAAAATATTTACCAATGTAGATAGGAAACTAATGTAATCACCAATCATGAGCAATACTTGCATTAACTGCTTCTTAAGCCACTGGACATATAACCAGACAAAAAGATGTCAGTCAATCAGTTTACCTGTTTAGTAAGCCAGATCACGAGATGTTCATCATTCACATTAAAGCACAAAGAATCTTTGAATATTTACACTGATGATGAAGACTGGGCTTTGAAAAGATTTTAGTGGGTGTGGGTAGTAGTACTTCTTCTTGGAGTTTCTGTCATTAACAATAAGGTTAATGAGGGGTCACGTGATAGGATGAAGCAACTTATAAGTAAACCCTTTGATCTAACAACAGAAAGAGGAGCATCTTTATCACTGTTACTGATTTCAGGCTCCAGGCTCCGGCCTCTAAAACACGTGCCTCTGATTAGAACTCAAATCGGAGCCTGGCCAAATAATACACCTTTTAATGATTAACCTATGTACTTATTCAGAATGGCTTCTACAGTAGAAGGAAATCCCTGGTGTTACACACAACTGTGATGAAGATTAATAGTAGTGAGTGACAAATGAGCATGTAGCATTTCCTCTCTGCTTAACAAAAAAAATAATAAAATGAAAAAAATCAACACATTTAGCCACATTTGAAAGATACATTTAAGTAATCCAGTCTTCCAGTGTTTGTTTGGCTCTAAACAAAGGGTGTCTGTCATTTTAAACGTATTCTTCACACTGTGCTCTCTAGCTTCTATCAGGTGACATGTCTGTAAACACAGAAGCTCTAAAATAAATGAGTCCTATCCACCCCAAAGGCTTAATTTAATTGTTTGCACAGCAGGCAACCTGTCAGACAAACCAGAGCACCTCTGCAATTAAACAGACTTAGTATTTAGAATTTGAATGTATTTAAACCAGGAGACAATACAGGAAATGCAATGCTCTGAGGCAACGTTGTCAACCCAGTCAGGGCTGTTTTTAACTATTGCTGAGCAGGTGAAGGGTGTAAACAATTTACATTAATGATCAAGTTGTTTGGTTTTACAATCTTCATAGCTAATTTGATGATGGGTTTATGTGCAAGAACTCTCAAATTATGTATGTGTGTGTGGGGGTGTGTGTCTGTCACTCATCAGGGGGATGGGTGGAGTGTAGAGCTATGGTAATCTGTTGGATTCACACAGGCCTTTCCCCACCCTGCCCGAGGCTACTCCACACCAAAACACGCTGCCCTAATCACCAGGTCAAGGGGACTGACGCTGGGAGATAGTGGAGGTGCAGCTCACAGGGGGACACACTCGTGCCCATTGTGCTGATGTCACTTTATATCCCATATCATTAAAGGAACCAGATGAATTTGAAAGATGATTATAGGCCAGCATGAACTCACAGCAGTTCGCAAAGAAGTTGGCTGTCAAAAAATGGTCCTAGCTGACTCTAGTGCTATTAAGAAAACATCATTGGTATGGGTGTGTTTAGTTGCAATGGTGGTTAAAATACAAGATTAAAATGATAACGTTTGGTATTGAGCACCACTCATGAGTTTATTCACCTCACAGTAGGGTTGCAACTAATGATTATTTTCATTATCAATCAGTTACTAATCTGATGTTTATTTTATTGCTTTAAAAAAAGTGAAAAATGTTCAGAGCTCAGAGCCCAAAGTGACATCTTTAAATTACTTCTTTTGTCCAAACAACAGTCTAAAGACTCATCATTTACCATCATAAATGGTAAAGAAAAGCAGTAAATCCTCACATCTAAGAGGCTGGAACCAACAAATGTTTGACATCAGGGTTTTCCCGTGTGTATTGCAAGCATGGTGGCCCACTGGGCCTAAGCTTACCTGCCACCTAAGCATCTGGGAATTTTAGTTTTGGGAGATGTATTTTTATGATGTTGTTCAGTAAGGGCCACTGTGAAATTGGTGTTATGGCGTCCCTCAATTACACAATTCCAGTCTTGGTTTTGTTGTGAGATAAACTACAGGGTCCTACTTTAATGCTGTCATCAGTATGTCACTGGCTCACGTGGACCCCTGTCAAAAAAGACACTTGGCCGCTGGTGCTTGGCCTATAGTTTTCCTGGACATTGTTTTTTGAAAAAATACTTAAATGATTAATCAATTATTAAAGTAGTTTGCGACTAATTTTCTTTCAATCAACTAATCAATGACTCAACTACTTATTGCAGCTGTACTTCAAAGTCTGATTGTTGTGTAAGGCAGTTTATTTTGAGAAATAGGAGGAATTTGCAAAAAGTTTTGAATGTATATAAGCCAATACAGGCTGAGAAGTTTACAAACGTATTATTTAGATTTTGCTAATATTCATTACCTGCCTGCTAAACTGTGGTTGAACAAAACAGAGATTGTTAAGGGATTTCTGTAAAACACATGGAAGCTATCAAACACAACAAGCAATGTAATGTAAAAACCATTATCATCAAAATATGGCCCCTCTTATGTTGACTGTCATTAAAGAGATGCTACTGATAGGTGTTTCCTGGCTCTAATTCCATGTTGCTTGCCACAATATTTTATTTTATTTTATAGATCTATCTGGTGACCCCGAGAAATTATCTTGTGACCCTCCTGGGGGTCCCAACCCCCTGGATGAGAACCACTGATTTAGCTTATGATTATATTCATTACAATGCCTAGGAAACTGTATTTGAACACAACTGAGTTTACATTGCAGTAGTCTACAAAAGCTACCTTTAACAGATTCAGTGGGCTAGAATTAGTTCTACCATGTCAGCAAAACAGCAGGCAGAGGCAGTTTTGCCAAGAGGTAGTATAACTACATGTGTGTTTGAGAGAGAGGCTTTGGGCTTACAGAGACAGAGAAACTAGTAATTAAAATGTTTCCTCTAATAAGACTTTAAAAAGACCAAATAGAAATAAATTGGACTTGTACAGTCTAGTTCTGCAAATTGAGAGCAAAACCCAGTTGTAAAAGTAAACTAAATAACAATAACTCTTATGCACAATAATATATTCTAACTCACAATAAAATGTGCTATACTGTCAGTTCACTGAAGCTGGAAAGTGAAAAACTAACAAGTTAACAAGTCAAGACCAATCCAGTGCTGTCAGCCCTTTAGGCAGCAGCTGTAGTCCCTCCCCGGGCCAGAGCGAGCACAGGGAGCCTGGGCTGCTAAATGCTCCAGCCTCAAAGGGACGATGGTGGAGGGCTGGTAAAGATGGCGGCGCTCTCCGAGGATGGGAGGTACGGATTAAATTGTGGCCAACAGAGCGCAGACAGAGTCACCGTATTGCACGTCAAATTGACCGAGACAGCACTGAGAGCCATAGAGAGCCACCAAAAGTGTATGGTGAGTGAAACGGCCGTTATTTTCAGCTAAAATGAGCTAGAAGCGTCGGGCTGACACAGCTTGTCTCAGCTGGGAAGCCCAACTGCCACGCACAGCTAACTGCTACAAAGTTAGCTAAGCTGTTGACAGAGCGAGTTTCTGCTTGTTTCTCGGTTAAATTAGCCTTGTGTCATTAAATTAATCAACCACATAAGGTAAATGAGGCTTTGGCCTTATGCTTTGGCCAGGTTTTACGAACTGACAACATTTATTTAACGTCGAAAACCTGTTGGCAAAGTTGGCACTCTGATTAGCCATCGTTAGCTCTAGCTACGTTAGTGCTGTGCTGGCCAGCCAAGTCCATTTTTTCCCCTGCCAAACTAACGTTACTTTGACCAAATTAGGAAAGTGGTAATTTTATATCGACGCATACACTCCACACTACACAAGTTTCATAAGCTGCGAATTTAACATTAAACCTTAGTTACTTAAACTAACATGAACTTTAACTCGACGGTGTTGAATGTTGTGTCGGAGGCAGGGTGGAAATGTACAGATAAACTGAGACTAATGTAACTTGATAACAAGTTAGTGGCGTTTTAGGCAGCATGGTGACTGGTCAGCTTACCATATGGTTACAAGTTTTAGCTAGTTAGAAAAGCTAACAGCACAACCTGTCAGGGATGTGAAGCTCATAGCCAGGCTCACCACACTGGAGCCATTTAACCTGATCATTAAATATTGCAGTCAAATGAGCTGCCACACTGTAGCTACAGAATATATATGAGCAAGTGCCTCAAAGGTTTACACAGAACAAATATTTAATGTTGGCTTGTTTGCCAAATTGCTGAAAAAAATTCAGCACACTCTCATTCACCTCAAGCTGCATGAGAGGTCCAGCAGTTACAAATATATATGCTGAGATAGCAACAAAACCTCCTTTTTCAAATATTATGGGATAATCACTGTTGCTATTTTCGCTATTTTCGCTATTTTCCTCAAAATACAATTTATTTAAGTACTTTTTTTTTTTTTTTTTTAAGCTCTCAGCAAACTACCTGAGTAAATGTACTGCATTTCACCCCTGAGCTTGACATCACCACTCAGTTAGAAGCTTTTGAGACTAAGTGTGCTAAAAGGGCACTGCATAACTGTGCAGATTAAATATAACTTGTTAATCTTGAACTGTACAAATGCTGTAATCTTGTTGAGGTGCTACACAGGTGAACTAATCTGGAGAGACCTCTTCAGTCTTGGGTTGCAGAGGCCTGAAGCCAAGTTACCTGAATGAAACACTGCCAACAACAACGCTGTTACATAACACACTGACTGACTGGGCCTAGGTTTCTGCTCAGAGCTGATGCACTGTAGCTTAGCATGGGTGTTCAGAGGTCTCTGTGACTGCTTTTTATGGCACATGGTGTGTGTGTCTGTATATATGCCACACAGTACTCTCACACCCTGTATATGAAACCTCTGCTCACTGCCAGCTCTGCATGATAAAGAGAGTGAAATGTGGATTAATAGTACAATTTAAAATTATTATTTAGTCTGGTTCTGAGTGAACTGGCAAACCGAGTCATCACTCACTAAGTTGAATGAATTCTTTTGTGACAGCCCATGCTACAACCTTATTGGATGTGGTAATGTTGGTCTATACGCTGCATTGAACGGCAGCCTGCCATCTCTTGCTGACTGAGCAGCCAAAACTGCCTGCTTTTTGTTTCTCTCTCCCTCTCAGTAATGTGTGTTGTAGCTCAACCAGTCATCGAACTATGGAAGCTGGCTATCTTTGTCTTTCTGTGGTGATGTGAAATGTGATCAGAACTGTGTGTGAGGACTGGTTGGTGTGTGAGAGTGAGTGTACGGATAGTGGGGGAGGGAGTTAGCCAGTGGCTTGGAGCAGCTTAGCTTTAACAATCATGACATGGGTCTTTCAGTCTGAAAAAAAAGAACAGGCTACATTTTATCATTATCTGCATCTCTTTGCATGTGTGAGTTTTTAATATTCAGGACTGTAGAAGCTGTTGCTGGTAAAATGCACATTTCATCTTAAGTCAGAACATTTCAGAAGCCTATGATCTAGCCAACTAGTTCTACTGTTGGCCTCAGCTGTGTGAAGAAGCAGGCAGTCCTGTGCGTTCCTACCCTAACCTGTATTGCACCAGAGCAGCCACTGCATTTTTGTGGCAGTCAGCTCCGTTTCAAGTAGCCTATCAACACAAACCTGCAAACCTACACCAAACAAAGACATTTCAGAAATGTCCTCTTCAAAGTTTCCACTGATTTTGAGTGTTGTCCAAGTTCCCCTGCTTGTGTTCAGATAAAAGCAAAAATTTTTAACTACCACCCACCTCTTAACCACTTAAAAATAAGATGCAGGTAAAGTTGACTCATATTATCTCTCTGTAGATTTAACCTTAAGAGGTCGGAGGTACCCAGTGTGGGCTGCCAGTGGACAGTCATCAAGTATTTGTAGCTGACCAGATTATCAACGGAAAAAAACATGCTCTTATTTTGATAATTGATTAATAATTAATACTTATATAATAATAAAGTCATTTGTTAAGCAAAAATGCCAAACATTACTGAGCTTAAGCCTCTCAAATGTGAGAGTGTGCTTTATTTTGTTTTATGTGATTAAGTAAATATCTTTAGGTGTTAGACTGATTGTCAGACAAAACAAGAAATCTGATACACAACTGTAGGCTCTTTTACTGTTTTTGGCATTTTACTGGACAAAACATATCCATTAATAATCTGCAGATTGGTCAATGATGAAAATAATTAATGGTTTAACACAATACTGTTAACTGATTCACAGTTTGGAAATGATAGATATTTGTCTGCGATGCAAGCTCTTTAGGTTTACTGTTTTGCATTATACCACCATGTTATTTTCTCTCACACAGACACAGAAGGCATGTGCACGTAGTCTTTACACCATGCTTTCAAAAGCAACATTTAACAGAAGATGCCAGGCTAGTGTGTGATCAGTCAGCCCTTGTTACTGCTAGGTATGGGGTATGTTCGGTGTGTCAGGACCCTAAGGCTCTGCTGTTTGTACAACCAAATGTTTTGAGTTTTTTAAAGTCTGTGAAATAGTGCAACATGTTCTACAGGTTCTAGACCAGTATTTTCTTAATTTGACATTGTGTAGCTGTTCTTTGTTATGTACCCAACCAGAATTGCTATGCTATTCATCACATACATTTCAAAAGTGTTGGCAGGGGTTACACTGTACCCACAAAAACCACAGAGCCTGAGTAAATGTAAAATATTTTGATCCATTATACATCTTCATTTTCAGAATGTATCTTCTTTGCGGCCAACGATACAATTCAAGGGACTCCAAGGGGTAAGTACTTAGCCCTCTCCTTCTGTTTCAGGTTGTTAATAGTAGTGTTGTCTATACAAGTACTGTCTGCTACTGTCCACCAGCATCTTGTATGCCAGTTCTTTTTTTTTTTAACCTGACTCAGGGCATACAACAATATCCATACACAATTAGTAGTATACAGCAGTTAAAACAATAAAAAATGTGTTTTTTAACACACTGGTATCAGAACTATACTCATAGTTCAGGTCTAGTTTTTAGCAGTAAGCTTCATTACTTAATGACAAGTTATTTATGTAGTCATTCATTCATTCATTCATTCATTCATTCATTCATTCATTCATTCATTTACTGTTTTTACTTGCATGTGTTGAGTTGTATTTATTCTTTTAGATGCCCCCCACACAAGTGTATCACAAATAAAACTTGACTTGGTCAAGTTAATCAGCGACACATGTATTGCTCAGTTTACACTTATCTATGTCACCAGTATTGGCCCATTATAGTAAAATCACAAATGCATGAGTTGTTTGTTATAGAGTGATCAGGTTTCACACTAATCATGGTATGAGAACACGGTGTACAGTACAGTGCAAAATGGGCCACAAGACCTAGTAATATCAGTTGGGCTGTAGTTTCTACAGTAGCCCAAATGTTCTGCATACTACAAAGGGGATGGTGAGGAGTTTGCAATCTGCAAGCTCTCCTCTATATGCAACTAAATCCTAAACACTGGTCCTTTAACACTAGTTTTGTTGGGGTCATTACTTTAGGACTGGTAATAGAAGCGGTGTCCTCAATGCTAATTGTCTGCTAGACTGTTCAGAGAGGCACAAACTAACTTTTGAAGGCTAAACACTGCTTTGCACTGTTTACGCATGATGCACATGACTGACATACAGCCTCCCCTTAACAGCTGAGATCTCAGAGACTTTCCTTTCTCATGCTAACTCCCATGTTGTTCACATCAAAGCCCATAGCTCAGAGTAGACACTGTCTTGTTAGCATATGTGCATAGATAGACACTGATCTGTAAGGAGAGGACTTGTAGGTGTTTCACCACATGGTTGGGTATAGCACATTGTAGTTTTCTAATGATAAATTAACCACTTTTATTTGATTATCCATCTCAGTTGATTATCTCACACTCCGATGTGAATAGGCCTGCCCTTTAAGCTGCTGTTCTCAATTTTTGTGTGAATCTTTTTTTACAGCGCATTAAAATTCCCAAATCAGACTCCTCCTCTGACACCTTCCACAATTTTGATTTCTACCTGTCTAACGTGGGCAAGGACAACCCTCAGGGAAGCTTTGAGTGCATCCATCAGTATGTGTCGAGGTAATTGTAATCACTGGTCAGCTGAATCAACGGCTACTGTCTTACCACTCATTGCTAGAAGGTAATCCCTCCCTGCCTCTCATTTCTCTCTCATACTCCCTCTTTGTCTCCAGCTCAGGGGCCTCACACCTGGCATTGTTGGCAACTGTACAGGACAAGGTCACAGTGTGCGCCACTAATGACTCCTACCAGGTGACCCGGGAACGCATGACCCAGGCTGTGGAGGACACACGTGAACGTGGGACCAAAGTCATCAAGCCTGGGGGCCAATACAGAGGTAAGGCCCACTACAGTCTCACTTCTGCACCTGCCACAGTGAGATGGCAGGTTGGATCCCTGGACACCAGTGTTGCTTTACGTCCTACCAACGCCTCCCCTCTCTTTTCAAACTCGGCCCCTTTTGAGAGACTGAATAGGTGAAAGCTGACAGCCTGACTCCATTCAAAGCCATTATTGCGACTGACTAAGCCTTTTTGCCGTCTCAGTCTTTTTTCCAGATTAGTAGTCTGACTGATAAGGGCCAAAGGTGGCAGGTGAAGCTATTTCTGGTTTATTGACACACAGCCTGCCAAAATGATACAGAAAGTGTCACAGTACAGCTATCACTAGCAACCAATTAGGACTTACTGTTCATGTGTCCCTCACACTTGATAAACAAACGCATGTAGACCCGTTACCTGTCCACTGCGCCACCCAGTGCCAGGATTTGAGTTGCACAAGCTGAACAGAAAAGGTAATCTTTGATAATCTAATTTGGCCTGTCACTTTCTCCAGCCTTTCTCCCATGTCTTATCCAATTCAGCAGGTAGGGCAAGGGATCTGCAACAAAACAACTTGCTGATGTAATGTCTTGTGCCGAATGTGTTTTGTTTCCCTTTCGTGCCGACCTAGAAACTTGTTGTACAAACTTCCAATTACAAAACAAGTACAAGCTGAAGGCACAGAAAAATCTTAACACCACTTGCCCACACACTGCTGAGATATATTACAACTCACAGTGAGTGTCAGTCTTACCATGCTTTTTGAGTTTCACCAAGATATCAAGACCAGGATAATATGGTACAGATGAAAAAAATGAGCATTCTGGTAAAGGAAACCTCAGAGGAAGAGTAGCGTCACTCAGTCTCTTATCAAATGGAAGTGGTTTGGCTATTTAAGGTAAAAAAAAAAAATTTTTAAAACCACAGAGCCTCAGTAAATGTAAAATATTTTGATGCATTATATAATTTGTTAATAGGTTACTCTTAATTAAATTAGATTGAAATTTTAGAGCACCAGTAAAAATGGGGACACTGTCAGTACTTACCCAAAAAAAGTTTTACTTACATTCACTGTATTTATGTACTACTTACTTTTATCTCTTCCTTGGCTGGTTTGAAAGCAACATCTGCTCTAAAGATTTTGCCTAGTTCTTCTTTAAAATGTGTACCTTTTTGAAATTAAATGGTATGATAAGTGGTAGTCTAAGACTTACTCTATGCACAGTGGAGAAAAATCTTGATGTGTTGAATATAGAAGTGATTCTGACACCCAGATAAAACTTCATCTAATCTCTGTCAAAGCGTTCCATTCATAGACAACTTACAAAACCTAAATACTGTTGAGAGTTATTTATTCATATGCAAGGAAGCATTGTTTGTCTCTAATGTCATTATGGCTGGAAATTGAAAATTCTTTTAGTGTTGATGTTAAAATTACACTTAAAGTTGATGTGTAAATAACAGTTATGCAGCCAGTGTCTTGACTATACTGTTTTCTCTTCTGAGAGAAAACGTGAGCAAAATAATGTAATGTTGGCCTTACACCAAACAACTTTTCAAGCCATCTTACTGTTTAGAAAATGTCAGAATAAAATCAGTTTTGCTAGAGTTGCGGTGCACTCCTGTCATCTCAATCATTTAGTAAGGTGCTCATAAGAGACATGAAACTGAAATTTTAACTTTATTTGGATATGTACTAAAGCAGAAAGAAATACTCAGCAGATTTAGAGACAGGTGACAGGTGTCTCCATCTGCCCCACTTCACAAATGTCCTAAATAGCTTCTCTGATGTTGTCAGCATAATTATGATTTGGTAAATGTATAATTTATGTGTCATTTCCCAAACAAATATCATATACAAACTTCTCAGCATAATATATTCTATATTATTCTCTTTTCTTTGTTTATTAACAATACTACATGTAGATACTTCATCTTGTGACTACATTGCCATTTATTTTTGTATTTCCTCAAGTGTATCCTAGTGTATTCTGGGGTTAAAAAACCCCCAAAAAATGATGCATACTTGTACACCTAATATGAACTTAGGGTTGAGAAAGCCATTTTTTTAGGCCAGAACCATTTTTTATCATGTTTTTTAAGCAAATTGAGACATCTTGATATATCAAAACTAATCTAATCTCTGATCGAAAGATTTTCTTGGTTAAACCAGAATCAAAAGTCTAGCTCAGTCCACAAATTTTTGTGAGTTAAAACCTCCTCAGGCCTGTTTTTCTGGGCCCCGGGGATACATTTGCATACACTGGCCCAGATAGAAACTGGGAAACGAGAGGAGCAGCAGAGAAAAGGGGTGGGACAAGAGCTTGTAGCAGCTGGTTTGGAGTAAGCACCCTATTTACTAATGCAAAAGGGTCCTTTAGCTCTTGTTTTCACAGGTTGTTAATTTCAGTTAACCAGCTGTAACTTGCATTTGTATCTTTATCTCTGTCTGTAGTCTGTATCTTATAATGAGAGCTACAGTACACAACCAGTGTCATGTTGAATTCAGTGACATTCCATGTTCAAAGCTACTATACTCTTGTTCTGCATAAGTTGTCAATGTACAGAGTGAGTTCTTTTTACACAAGCTTTTCACCTGTAGCAATCTGTCATTGGTCTGTTCGACAACCCAAATTGTGTAAGCTTACACCTCCTCCCACTGCTCTTGGATTTTGAAAAGGAGGGAGGGTGGAGTTTTCCCTTTCTCTTCCTCTCTCTAACCTTAATCTCTTAAAGAGCTTTAGAATTTCATAATGACCATGAAGCAGTATAGGGAAATGTGCAGGCACCATGACTATGCATATGGCTCAGCAACAGCAACAAGCGGTTTCTTGGCTTCTAATAATGACCTACACTCTAAATTGGTCTTCCAAACTAGTCTTAGTAGATACAGAGAGCTGTATACAGTGTAGAACAGTGCTGATCTCTTCTCTTGCCTGACTCTCCTGTGGTATTTGGCATTGCCATTAGCACAACTGGATCACCCTGCTTCAAAAGCTAAAAAAAAGTACTGTTTATGGGCACCATAAAAGAAGGTAGTTTTTGCTTGAAAATGCTCAACAATCTAAATGCAAAAATATAATTTTTGTTTTTGGTCCCATTTTTCATGAGTTGAAGTAAAAATTTTAAGATTAATTTTAAACACACAAAAGGTTTATTCATCTTATTTTGTTCACAAATTTGGTCACATCGATGTTGTCAGGTGGCTAAATTATCTTTATAAAGGAGAAGTTCTTGCCAAGTCTGGAAGATGGAGATTAGGGATGGCTTGATCACTTTTTCATGTCCGGTATTGATTTTTCAACCTTGAGTATCTGCCAATACTGATGCCAATCGGAACATTTTTTCCCTTTCCTAAACAACTAAGCTGTTAATAATACCTTTGTTTTTTTAGATGGCTAGGTTAAGTGTAGTGTATTCATTAATACATCAAACTGAAACAAATATTCTACTCATCTAAAGGAAAGAATACATGATTCAGTTATGCAATACTGCTGCTTTATTTTATTGAAACTTTTTAGCAGCATTTTTGATTGACATTTACAATTAAAATACATTTCATCTGTGTTACTTGTTACACTTGTGTTGGGTTATCTTGGCTAAGAAGAAGTGCTCACTTACAAGGATTTTAACAAATTTGTGAACAAAATTTGAGAGAAATAAAACAAAAGTGTTGCATTTATATTTTTATATAAACTGGCATATGAGGATTCACTCATAATTTCACAGCATGGAACCTTTATATCCAGTTCCCAAGGTTCATGGGAAGGTAGGTTTGACTTCACCATTTCAGCTTCCTCAATCTGTCAAATAGTCCTGGTATATTTCATCAACATTGACTTTTTATTTAACAGTCCTAGCTCATTGGCTTCTTTTCAAACACACAGTGGCCTGAAACTAATGGCAAAGAGGAATTTATCTATGTTGAGGTTGGTGCCACAAGGCTGATGGGTGGGATTAAACTCCTCATGCTCTTAAAGCGATATTCCACTGCTGAATAATAGTTGACTCAATATGTACTTGCCTCTATGCCGATGTGAGGATAGGTGAAGATCTTCAGTTCACAAAACAATCCTGGAGTTTCAGCTGAAAACAGGGTTGCAGCTAATGGCAGTGAATGGAGACCACAGATAAAATGTAAAAAAACAGAACACAAAACAAACACAAAATGTCTTCATCCTGCTCGTGTGGTGTAATCCAAGTGCCCGCGAGCCGCGACATTAAAATTTAACCACAAAAGACGCCATTTACGCCATGTTTTTAGCCGAAATGTCAACTGTAGCAGGTAGGATGTAAACATGGCGTCGATCTCGCAAGACTTCGTATATCTCTTAATGGATGTACGTGTGAAAATATCGCGAGATCAACGGCATGTTTACATGCTACCTGCAACATGCTACAGTTGACATTTCGGCTAAAAACATGGCGTAAATGCCGTCTTTTGTGGTTAAATTTAAATGTTGCGGCTCGCAGACACTTACAATTACACCACACGAGCAGGATGGAGACATTTTGTGTTTTTGTTTTGTTATTTACATTTACATTTGGTCTCCAATCACTGCCACTAGCTGCAACCCTGTTTTCAGCTGAAACTGCAGGATTGTTTTGTGAACTGAAGATCTTCACCCATCCTCACATCGGCATAGAGGTGAGTACATATTGAGTCGACTATTATTCAGCGGTGGAATATCGCTTTAAGCTCCCATTTTTATAGTAACAGGATGGATGGTGAGTGGTTGTGTTTGTAGATATTAGACTGGCTTCAGTAAGTGAACTGAAGGTTGTAGGCAGGAGTGTCGTTGAGTAAATATGCAACAACATAAAATTGTACGATGATGATAAATAAGTCTTTTCACATTGTCTTTAACTTCTATTTCTAGGAAAGCAAGTCCATATCCGTAAGCCGGCACTGTCGGCCCCTGAGGTGGTCCCAGAGCGCAAGCGGTCCACCCCTATCAACCCAGCCAACACTATTCGTAAGTGCCTTTCCAATAACCCCGTATCCCAGCGGCCGTTCCGTGACCGCATCATCCACCTGCTGGCGCTGAGGTCCTATAAGAAGTTGGAAGTGCTTGCCCGTTTGCAGCGGGACGGTATCAACCAGAAGGACCGAAACTCATTGGGGACCACCCTGCAACAGGTACTGTAAGGTGTTCTTAAAATTCCATAATATGCCTTGTCAGTTCTGAGGCAGCTCCTTAAAACGGAAGTGACCCAGTGACTAGTATTTACACATCCTCCATTATGCAAAAACATCCAGCAGTACCAAAGCAGATCTTGACGTATTTCACACGAAGACCTGTGTCATTCAAGTGTCTTGTTTCAAAGATCCCCTTACACTTCTTAAACATGAGATTGAGGCACACAAATCTGCCTGAGGAAATCCGGTTCTCAGTACAAAGCCTTCATTCACTTTGACAAGAAACAAGCCACATAATTGTTGCGCAGTATTTGCATGCACAGATGTGTGCACAGGAAGTGTGAAGTTTCTGTACATATTAGGAACTTCTCATGCTGTCATAGTTTTACTTTCGTGTGTGTGTGTGTGTGTGTGTATATGTATGTGTATGTGGAACAGGTGGCCAACCTGAACCCCAAAGACAACACATACTCATTGAAGGACTTTATATATCGTGATGTTCAGCGAGACTGGCCTGGCTACTCTGAGGACGAGAAGACCCAGGTTGACCGGATCCTGGCTCGGTACTGAAATGTCCTACAAGCCTTTTTACCTATATAATTTACACTCTGAGCTTCATCACATACTTAATTGAAGTAATAAAACATTTGCATGTGTACACTTAAGTACTAGCCTAAAGTGGTAGCCTACCACCTGAGGGAGTGTTACGGTTGTTATTAACACTCATTTATCCTTCACACAGCAAAAGTTGTCACACTGAATTGTTAGTCAGTCACTTTTTAATGTATTTGTGTTCCAGTTATGGAAAGTTTTGCAGACTGACCACTCTGAGCATAAAAAACATTGTAACTGACATGAATTCAAGGTGACTACAGATGTTGTGGGCAATGAAGGACAAAACTAGCAACTATTTGCCACCTATCATTTCTATAGGGGCTGATTACTTGATGATTAAATTGGAGGAATAGTTCAGCATTTTGAAGTTTATCTCAAGTAGGTTTTACTTTTACAGTAAAATCCCTATATCTTATGTTAGACATGAATTTTGGCTGTACTCAGTGGTGGTGTAGGATTGCAGCATGCTGTTAGATGTTCATGTTACGTAGTCTGTCCCTGTGCACATATAGGGAGAGGACAAAATGGGTTATAGGTAGATGTATAAGAATTGCATTATGCTGCATTACCCTTGAACGAGCAATGAGACATTTTCTGCAGATTTTACAATAATTTATTGAAATTTGTTCCAGACAAGGTTGCCTTGTGGAGTTTGTTGTAAATAGTGTTGGCACAACACTGTAATTTTTAACTTAATACATTGAAGAATATCTCAATATACAATTGAGATAATCCTAAACTTTTTATTTTTATTGAAAGATAAATTCAGTGTTTTCCCCTACTATTTAGAAACAAAATATTGTATTTATTTCACATTAACCACAGTTCACGTAGTTTCACTTTGATATTATAGCAATAGTGATTACTGCAACAGTTGATGATTACTATTCACACAGTCACAGAGAGTCTGCCAATCTCATTTTGCAGTCCTTAAATGCTCTAAGTTAATGCCGGCTATCAGCTGGCTTTCCAACATTCAGTGTGGTCAGGGAGAGGAGAGAGCAATACTGGCACTAGTACTGGTGTATTGAAATTGTGGAAAATTAGTATTGAAACTGTTTCAAACATTTATAATCTATATAGAATCTGCACTGGTGGTAAACAATCGAAATTTATGTTTACATTTAGTTTATTGCCCTAAGCACATTAAGTGGATCCCAGAGGTCTGACAAGCATGTTGACTGCATTAACTTACTCATAAAACACTTGTAAAGCAGATTGTTTTTAAATCATGTTTTTTACATGCATATTTGCTAGCTTGCAGTCTTTTCCTTCTCTGCTTTTGTTGGCACATGTCCAGCTGCAGCTGCTGTCTGTTAGAAGGAAAGTATAGATGACTGAAAATAATAACTTCCAGGGTACCATGTGAGCTGTGAGTTTAAATAAGGACATTCTGGAAACAGTTGATCTAATGGAAGTATAATTTCTTCAGCAGATCCTGCCCTTTCTTCTCTGTTACACCATCCCCCACTGACACATTCTTCCCTTTCTTTAACAGCAAATTAGGTCTTCCAACTGAGACCCTCTCATCAAGCAGTTCTCCCAAAGACAGTGCCCCCACGTCCCCCCAGGTATCTGAACAAATACACACTAACACATACACCATCTCCACAGTGAGGTAAGCAGTTTTTCTCTAAACTCTGTGCATTTTTCTCCAGAAGCGCCAGCCAGACTTTGATTTCATTGATCCTTTGGCGCCCAAGAAAGCCCGCATCTCCCACCTCAGCAATCGAGGGCCAGCCGCATCTTCATCCTCCTCCTCTTCCTCTGACCGCCGTGAGGACGAGGGCAGCCCCAGCTCTAAAGGCTCATCCTTACCTTCCAACGTCACCTCGGGTCCTCCCACCCATCTCCCCATCTCGTCCCACCCACCTGCACCCTCTCACCAGCAGCCCAGCCCGGCCTCCAACTCCAACTCACCCAGCACCCCAGAGGGCTGCGGCACCCAGGACCTGCCCATGGACCAGAGCTCCTCCTGCAGAGACCCTTCACCCAGCCCCTTCTCCTCCGATAGGACCCTGCAGGACCGTTACCGTCACCCCGTCCCTGCACCTGCTGCCTCTCCCAGCCCTCCTCCCCCTCCTCCTCCCTGCACCTCACTCACAGTTACCTCCACTGTCATCACCAGCCCTCCTTTGTCCAGCAGCAGTACCACCAAGAAGTTTAAAAAGAAATCCAAGAAGCACAAAGACAAGGATCGAGAGAGGGAGAAAGGGAAACGGACGGAAAGAGACAGCAGAAGTCCTCCCAATGTAGCAGAGCAGGCCGAAGAGACTCACAGAGCCAAAAAGAGACGCAGCGCTGAGGAAGAGAGCAGAGAAGTTATCAACAAGAATCCTCACAAAGGTCAAGGTGTGTTTCTGTTTCATTAATTATCAGCATCATTGAACCAAATCACCATACCAGTTTTTTTTCATTGCATGCTTAGCTCATTTGCTGCTCTACATACCAGGGTTCGGACGATACACTTACCTCCCAATTTGATACTGTCACAATACTTGGATTTGATATGTAATGCAATTCTACAATTTGAGACTTTTTGTTCCTTTTTTAAAAATAGACAAAAAAAAGCAAAAGCTGAATCATACACTTATATAGACTGTATATCATGACTGATATTTCCAAAAACAATGAACATCACATGTCAGTTTTTTTAAAATATTTCAGCAACATCATTGATATACTACAAATAAAAGTAGTGAATAAATATTTTTTGAAGTAAACAGCTGCATTTAGCTGTTCATGCTCATCCAGCTGGCGCCATGGGAAAATAATGAATAAACTAAGATGTTAAGCTAAAACTAATAGAGCCACTGGCTATATTTTGAAACCCACTGCGTTATTTTGAGTTTTGACCCTTTGAGGCTGCTGCAGCTGGGGAGTGTGGAGTGTTGAAGCCAGAGTAATAGATTGACTATGCAATAGTAAGTCAGGAGCTATTATCCTTTTCCCCAGAGCATGTGAAATATGTTTGAAAGTATTTGATATAAAATCATTTCTCTTAACGTGGTAATGGTAATTACCATTATGTATTAGTATCGAGCTAACACACTGAGCACTAGTTATTTAAAATTGACTCAGGAATCATAAAAAAGAATCCTGATACATAAGAGAATCTTTTCTTCTTCCTCCCTTTTAACACACAGACCTCAAATTACTATTAAATATCAAATAAAAAAAATCATGTATATATGTAGATGTTTTTCATGCTCTCAGGCAGCACTTTGTTCTCATTTACTTCACTTATTTGGTTTATTCTGTCAATTACTTAATCAGTGTGTGGTACTTTAGTTTAGGGGGCGTCTTTAAAGATGCATTAATCTAAATTATTTCAAGTCTAAGCAGCCTTTTTTACTGAAGACATTTTGACATTTCACATCCAGAAAAGCAGAGGTGTGAATAATGAAGTGAACAATGACTTAATTCCATTTAGCTGCTTCAGTTTCAGGGTCATGGTATACTGGCTCACTGTCACACTGTCATTGCTCCCTGGGACACTTAAATAGAACAGAGCCATCCTTAAGGTTTCAGTGCTTTTCCAGCTATGGCAAGTCAACTTTCTTTTGTGGATAAAAAAAGTGTCCATGAGATATCAAGTTTGTTTTGAAGGTCTTCTGCCCCCTAGTGGACATATATCAATTCAAAGCAGCTTTAATGTTGTTGAGTAAAGTCTTGTAGGAGTGCTGCTTATTTTTGATTTTCAAGGGGCGTTATCAGTGGGCGCAGACTTTGGACGCTTTAGACCCGCAACCAGGGTTCAAACTTAACTTTTTGGCTCACTGGCCACTTGGCCAGTGAGCTTTTAAAATCTACTGGCCAGAAGGATTTTTTACTGGCCAAAAATTATACATAGCCTTTTTGTATATTTTTCAATTTATTCGCTACTATAATACACACATTGAACCTCCGAGCGTAAGTCACATTACTGGCTACATTAACGTTACCGGCGGCGGCGTTATCGGCGGCAGTCTCGGTGTCGGTGGTCGTCCCTACGTCATCACAGTTGGCGGCTTGTTGATTTATTTTTTTAATTTTAGAAGGGGGACACATGCCCGGAATGTGCCTCCACATTTCCAAACCATTTAAAAATTCCCTCCTTAGCCTCTTGTCACCGCCGGCGCCAGCACAAAACGTGCCTCTGTTTCCCTGGATGGGGGAGGGGGGCGTGGCACAGAAAATGGCGGATCGCAGATCTACAAGCTCACAAATGATTGCTCTACAGCATGTTGTGGGCTAAGATCTGCGTGACACAACCAAAGCGTCACAGACATAGGCGGGGGGAGAAAAAAAAAAACAGTAACAACAACAACAGTAGTTGGGCCTTTTCTTCCACTCGCCAGAGTGGCCAGTTAGTGGACGGACTT
Organism: Lutjanus campechanus; assembly: GCA_027495735.1. NCBI lineage: Eukaryota > Metazoa > Chordata > Actinopteri > Lutjaniformes > Lutjanidae > Lutjanus > Lutjanus campechanus. The sequence continues at coordinate 20,277 of JAJHUR010081702.1, read as the reverse complement.
TACTGGCCAAAGGATCAAAGTAGGTCGCCACTGGCGACTGGCGACCTCTAATTTTGAACCCTGCCTGCAACCAATCAGAGCAATGAAACGTGACATAGAATCGAGTGACACATGCAAGTTGGGGTAGTTCTTGGTCTTTTTTCAAGCTTTGTCAAATTTCTACTAAACAGTACACTATAATGTGTCTCTGAAAACATTTGAGGTGAAAAATAGGCAAAGTAGTCAAAGAAACCTGATTTATATTTGATCAGAGTTTTGTGAGTTTTCTGAGTGTTGTGAGCCTGGTGCATTGAACTGAAAATGTGTGACCTGTGACTTTCCAAATCTGGACCAGTGACGCTTCTCTGTCAGCCATCTTACCGAACCTTGTCCAGTTTCCAGGTTAGCATTTACCTGCTGTTTTGTGGAAAGATCAAACCAAGATTTCGAATGACAAAACTGGTGTGTTATTGTTGCCACACATAACGCAAATACTATTTGGACATTAGAGGAAAAGCTAACAGAGAGATGTTCATATTCTTGAAGTCAAACATGTATTTGAGAATAAAATATATTAACAAAAAAGAGGTCAGACATTTAGTAAAGAGGTCATTCATATAATAAAGCATAAGTGAAAATGACAGTAAGTGAAAATGCATTTAAATCCAGCTTGAGTCCAACTCCCATTGGCAGCTTTAAGTGTGTGTGTGTGTGTCTGTCTGGTGTCCCTAATTCAAGCAGCACTGAAATGTCTTGTGACTCACATGCCTCCTTTGTCCAAGTTTCCAGATTCCAGCCAGTTTTATCTTCCAGACTTTGGATTGTTGTTCACCATGTTTCAGTGTTTATCTCTGTACTGTCTGTTACAGCCTCACCAATTAAATACCATTTGATCTTTGATTGCACTCATGCACTGGATGTTGTCCGAACATGCTGATGCATTGATCTGAGCTCTTCTTTACTCTGTGGTCTTTAGTTGT
>JAJHUR010081702.1:0-19298 GCA_027495735.1 Lutjanus campechanus | reverse complement strand
GAAAAATAGGCAAAGTAGTCAAAGAAACCTGATTTATATTTGATCAGAGTTTTGTGAGTTTTCTGAGTGTTGTGAGCCTGGTGCATTGAACTGAAAATGTGTGACCTGTGACTTTCCAAATCTGGACCAGTGACGCTTCTCTGTCAGCCATCTTACCGAACCTTGTCCAGTTTCCAGGTTAGCATTTACCTGCTGTTTTGTGGAAAGATCAAACCAAGATTTCGAATGACAAAACTGGTGTGTTATTGTTGCCACACATAACGCAAATACTATTTGGACATTAGAGGGAAAGCTAACAGAGAGATGTTCATATTCTTGAAGTCAAACATGTATTTGAGAATAAAATATATTAACAAAAAAGAGGTCAGACATTTAGTAAAGAGGTCATTCATATAATAAAGCATAAGTGAAAATGACAGTAAGTGAAAATGCATTTAAATCCAGCTTGAGTCCAACTCCCATTGGCAGCTTTAAGTGTGTGTGTGTGTGTCTGTCTGGTGTCCCTAATTCAAGCAGCACTGAAATGTCTTGTGACTCACATGCCTCCTTTGTCCAAGTTTCCAGATTCCAGCCAGTTTTATCTTCCAGACTTTGGATTGTTGTTCACCATGTTTCAGTGTTTATCTCTGTACTGTCTGTTACAGCCTCACCAATTAAATACCATTTGATCTTTGATTGCACTCATGCACTGGATGTTGTCCGAACATGCTGATGCATTGATCTGAGCTCTTCTTTACTCTGTGGTCTTTAGTTGTTGTTTACTTGATATTGTAAATGTTTACAGTTTGAGAGACTTTACTTCCCCACAGTCTGTGTGTTGCAGTCTTTTTCAAGATTATGCTAATTTTAGGTTTAATCACTGCTGATAAGAGAGAAGCTCTTATTTAATGAATGTTCAGTAAAGGTATGCATCATTTACTGTCTAAACTAGTACATATAAAATCTCTCCTGCAGAGTACGAAAGTATCAAAAGACAAAACAAATGACGTGGCATTGCATTTTTTTAATTTTGGCTTTGTTAATCATGCTGCTTGATTCTGTGTATTATGGATTATCAGTCCAGCATTTACATTCTTATACTTTTCTTCCTCTTCAGACTCTTCAAATAAAGAGAAACCAGTCCAGTCCACTGAATTCTCCTCCACAATTGAGATGCCTGACTATGTAGTGTAAGTTACCTCAATATACCTCGAAATCTTCCCACAGTGTGACCTTTATCTCTCAAGTCTCTCATTTCTCAGTTTGAACCATGTGACTGTCATTAAACAGCCTGTTAAGAACACACACACACAAGCTTTAGAATCAGGACACAGGAAAGGCAGAAATAAACACAGATGTGTTTAATTTGTGCAGTCTGGTATTTTTCTTTCATTGCTGCGCTAGGACTGTATTGGTCTTTCCATGACATTGGTAACATGTGATCAAGGATCACATTATCCATCGCACATCAGAAACAGAGAAGGTCAACAGATGTTAAACAGGGTTCCCACCTTTCCTTCAATATCATGACCTTTAGCAGTGTCAAAACAAGAGATCTTGCTCGTGGTGGAGTGCTGCTTTCGGTCTTGCATGTGGCAAAATGATATTTTTTTCTGAAATTATAATTTTGTATGTGTCACCCCTATGAAAAAAAACAAACATTCAGTCCTCTTCTGTGTTTACAGTAAGTACATGCCGTTGGTGTCCATGGACCAGCGACAAAGCTACAAAGATGACTTCAATGCAGAATATGACGAGTATCGCCTGCTACATGCCCGTGTGGAGAACATCACCCGTCGCTTTACCCAGCTGGATGCACAGTGCCGGAAGTTAACACCTGGCACCAAAGAACACCAGGTCACTGTGCTCGCTTTGCTTAAGTTGATGAAGTTGATGTGCAGTTTGGCTTTTTTGCGTGTTGTTTTGCACAATTGCAGATCAAAGCCCAGGTTACACTAATACTATTTGTATTATTTCTGTGAATGAAAAGAACTGTTTGTCTTCCTGTTTTCCCCACACAAATGGAAACACACCTGTATTAGCAGGACAATTTAGCAGCAATCTAATCCCATCATTTACATTTATGTAGAAGAAGCAGACAAGTTATCCTCGGTAAAGAAATTTAGTTTAACTAAAATAAACTAACTCATTGAATAAAACGAATCCCTTAATTCTAAGTGAGGATTTTATTCAAGGTTTTTAAATCTGGGTGAGTGATGACATACAATATGACCACAGACATTGAAAGCCCCATCCAAATTGTCAATAAAAGCTTCTGAGGTTAAAAAAAGACACTTGGTACAGCTTTTGTACATTATCTGTAATTTTTAGTATTTGTAAATTATGTGTATTTGCATTAAAAGTGATCATTTTTATTTTTAATCTTACAGAAGGTGCAAGAAGAAGTCTTGAAAGAGTACAAAAAGATGAAACAAGTAAGTAGCGGTGACTGTTGTTTCTCACTATGACCTATGTTTGCTGTTTTTTTTGTCAAACACAGCAGGAGTTGTTGTTGGGGGTGATCGCTGATGTCTGATATTATATTTTTTGTTATGTTTTACAGCGCAGCCCCAACTACCACGAGGAGAAACAGCGCTGCGAGTACCTGCACAACAAGTTGGCCCACATCAAGCGACTAATAGCTGATTTTGACCAGCGCAGAGCCCAGGCCTGGTGCTGAGAGCACAGCACACAACATCCTCACTGATCAGTATTGAGAACAGAGTGTCGAACCAGGAGGGGGTGTCCAAACTGGCTGTTATTTAACACCCCTTCAGTTACTGCCTCCACAACAGCCCCGCCCCCCCGCCTCTTGTTCCTTCCCTTTTTCCTTTTCCCATCATCCTCCTTCATTCCTTCCTTCTTTTTTTTCCAATCTTTGATTCCACTGGCTTCATTGTTGCCTGCAGTCTTTGACTTTTCCCCCTCATCTTTTGCTTTCTCTCTTGTTTTTTTTTTTTTTCCTCAATGAGCTCCTGTGGAATTTCAGACCACTGGATCAGTGGAAGGGGCTGCCTGCATGTGTGAAGGGGTTTAGGGGAAATACTTCAACTCTTCTAACCTTTGAAGGACTTTATCTTCAGGCAAAAAAAAAGAACAAAAAAAGTATTTTTGAGCATCACAGAAAATATTAACAATGTATTTAAGTTAAAAAAAAGAGGGAGATCTATTTATTTTGGGACTCGTAGTGCAAAAGAAGAGTCCGCAGATGATATATTGTTTAACTTTTGTTGAAAACAATGCAAAAAAAAAAATTTACCGCGGGCCTTATGTGTTTTTGACTTTGTGAAGCCATTTTGCACGCAAGATCCATTATGTCATCTCATTTAGCGAAAGATGTCTCTCCCCTGCCTCATTTCCTCTCTTTTCATAAAAAACTGTACTGGATAACCTCGCTTCAGCACGTCGCTGTGGTTGAGTTTAAGGCCGAGGAGGGAGGAAATGAGACGGGCCAGAAACATCACTCGAGCTGAGTGAGAAGCAACAACAGTATGTGTGCATGGATTGTAAATTTAGTTGTAATGGCAACGACATGGGGTGGTGAGGGTGGGGTAACTAAAGGAGTATGATCCCCTGTCAGAAGGGGGCAGTATTCCCCGCACCAACAGTGTTTAGTGTTCACGGTGCATTATGGGTGCCTTAAGGTGTTTACACTCGTAAAGGCCGAGTCGGGCCGACCCTTAGGGTCCACAGGCTACACAAAGGAACTATAACTGCCTGGAAACAGGTTGTGTGTGTATGTGTGTGAGTGAGCGTACATGTCTGAGTGCTGGAGGATGGAAGGGATGTCAAGTCTGGAAGGAGTGTTACAAAATTGTATGAATGTGTATGTGTGTGTGTTCGTACGTGGGGAAAAAATAGAAATGTGGAGAAAAAAGTGAGAAATATGAAAAACAAATAAAAAAAGCTGCTATAGTGTTTGACCAGCCAGGGCACTCAGGATCAACCTGGCTGGAGTAACAGTACCTGATCTTAAATCGAAGAGAAGACATAGAAGATCCTTATTTTCCAGAATGGTTCATGTCTAGACCCTGGAAAGGACTGCGCCCACCTCTTCAACTTTATTCAGTGGCAAACAGTCTGTGTTTCTGTTTTAGAAAAGAAGCCAAAACTTGTCATCCACCAGAGGACAAATCTGTATCATGATGTCAAATGTATTTGATTCTCAGTTTGGATTCTGCAGAGCAGTGAAAAGATTTAAGAGTAGCAATTTTCTTTCAACTTTAATGCCGATTTAGTTTGATGGATGGATGAACAGCTTCTATGAAATGTCTTTATTTCAACAAGGGAAAAATTGTTTACAAACCTGTGTTAGAATGTTTGCCAAAAATTAAACTTTTATGGTACTGCATCCATGGAGTACAATTTCTGATTGGGGCTTAATTTTAGGAAACGTTAATACTGGAATTTGTGTCTCAGTCAGTGCAGAAAAAGTTAAACATTACATTTGGGCATGTGAGGAGGAACTGTGTCACTGTGCTCCTAGAAACATCAACAATTGAAAGATGTTGACTTCTGATATCTTATTTGTCAGCTAGTGTTGACAACTATGTCCTGTACTGGAAAAAATGCGGCCCAGAAATGGAGATTAAAGTCAATACTGGCCAGTTCTCTCCCACATATTTTGGTTGTGACATTCGGTCAAATAGTCAGTCTCTGCAGCAGACTGGCTGTTTTTTTCGGCTGTCTGAATCAATTTAGCATAATTACAAACTCAGTTTAACTTACTTGTCTCTTATTTTGGACAGAAAATTAGCGCTTGTATCTTGGACGTGTCACAACAGCAGATTAAAAAATACGTCCACAAGAGTTCAGGCTCTACTCTAAATCTAAATGTACTATGGCTGTGGGCTACAGGGTCAGTCTTTTGGTTTATTTTTCCCGTTTTCCCTTAACAATGGTCATTTCCCAGAAATTGGAGCATCCTAAAGGGCCAATTCAACAAATTGATGTTGGAGGCCAGGGCTTCACTTGGTGCCCTTCAAGATGTTTTCCATCACTTGTGTCCTCTTCTGAGCCTTCCAAAGATGTCTGTCTTTATCAGAAACAGATTTACTTTGATTGGGTCTGATTAACATGGATTAGCATTACATGACTCATCGTGGTGGGAGGAAGGAGGGGGGCAGTTTGATCAAGAGTCTTAATGAGGAAGTGACAAAGTTTAAAAAAATGCCCCGGCAGTGTTTAGGTATGAGAAACCACTGAAAATCAAGTGTGAAATCTGATCCTGCCCATGTGAAAATGTTAAGACATTTCAATAAAAATCAACTTAGTTTTACCTGGAAAATGTCTTTTGTTGTATGTCCTTTTTTTTAATTTTTGTTAAGATATTGTGTAACTTTGTTATGACTGAATAGCAGATCTCAAAGTAAAGGAAGATACCATAGTTCTTCGTACCTGCAATTTAAACACTTGGAAACTTTTGGCTAAGATGCAAAAAAGTCTGGTTTATAAGAGACACAAAAAATCAATCTTTACATGTTTGAACCCAGAAGTAAAACTTTTCAGGACTGCAATGAGGCAAATAAAATCAGATGATGACAGGGAGCCAAGATGTTTTTGTAAAACTGGGCTAGACCTTGGAGGACCAAAAAGAATAAATTCAGAAACATTTTCTTTTAGCTGGAGAAAGTTTGGTGAGTCTCCTCTGTGCCTTGATCCAAAACAGTCCCTGCACCAGAGCTGCACTCAGCCTCCAGGATCTATGTAGTTTACTTTTGTAGCTGAGAAAAACTGTTGAGACTGGTCTAAATGGGTGACTGTAGAGTGTTGCTGACTTTTAAAATGTGACTTTGATTGTAATCATGCTGCTTTCACTATTAAATATACTGCTGCGTTTAACAACTTTCTTAGTTGTCCTCTGCAGCAGTGAGAGGGAAGATGAATGGTGTTGGAATTACAATAGATGGCAGGGTTACAGATTTTATTGTCATGTTAAACCAAAGCACAGTAACATAATATTTATCTGTTTACTTACCTGAGTTGGCACTAGTACCAGCTTGAGCTGCGATAAAACTTCAGGAACCTTACTTTCCAGTCACCCCTAAATCAAGGCTGGATTCAGGATTCATCAGGCAAAGTGGCCTCCAGATCAACAGCAGGGACTCTGAATTCCCCAGGTTAACTACATGTCAACTGGTTTTGGTCATATGATTAATGAAAAATTTAATTTGCTTTGCTTAAAGGTCCAGTGTAAGATTTGTGGGAATCTATGTGCAGATATCTGGATACGTCCATTTTTTGTGACCACACAGATTTGTCCGTATGGCCATACAGACTCTGATCTAATGCACGTGTGGAACACCTCCCCAAAGCAGACTCCAGAAAGTAGTATAAACAGAACTATTTAGCATCTGTAGTGTCTGAAGCTGCCTATGCAGGCGTCTGGGGGTATAGTCCAGACCTGAGACAACGTGTCTATAAGCTCACCACTAGATGCAACTAAATCCTACACTCTAGTCCTTTAAGTGCACCACAAACTGAGGCCAGTCCTGCAATATTAGGTAATCTTGTGACTTCTCTTGTAGCGGTCCACTGTCACATCTGCCTGTAGTGCTATTTATTCATCTAAATTGTTTTGCTGTGGGTCACAGAGTTTTGGATATATCAGCCTTAGAGATGTCTGTCTTTTCTCCAATATACTGTGATGGGAGTAAATGGTAAAAGAAAAAAACAAATCACAGCATGACCCGATTACTCATAATAACTACTTTAGAATCTACTGGAAATTCTAATAGAGAGAAAGTAGTTCCTGTATGAAACTGCTCACACCAAGGTGTGTGGATTATTTTGAGTAACCAGGTCATGATTTTTTGATGAGACACTGGTATTGTGTTTTATATTGTGCTTTGAGCACCACAAGCTGAGTGATAGTTTAGTTAAATTATATTGGTGAGAAGGCAGACATCTCTACAGCCAATATTTCCAAAACACTGCAACTTACACCAAAACAAACTAGACTGATAAATAGTAATACAGGCCAGAAGGAAATATGTTTTTTAAATTTTGGATTGAACTGTCCCTTTAATTCGATTAAAGAAAACCCAGGCTCTGCTAGTATCATTACAGTTTAGTTAGGTTTTTTTTCTGGGCAAATAATAATCTGCTGTATGGGCTGTACCTAATGAGGACTTTGATGCTTCAGGACACATTATGCAATGTACTGAAGGAGAAAAGTGTGTGGTTCGGGGTGTGAGTGCCAATGAATGTCCCCCCCAAGGACTCCTCAACAGGCTCATACATCCATGATGGTTATTCTTTGTTACTTGTTTAACCCCGTCACCAAATTTCCTACAGTTTGTGTCCACGCTCACGTCCACACGCCACAGTGTGTAGTATCTCTTTAAGAAGGGGGTGGGGTTGCCCTTACGTCATCCCGATTAACATAATTGACAAAACGCAGAACGCTCGTCTTTTTTGTCCTACTTTGAACCCACTTTGCCGTCTGATTCCCCGAACATTTTACGGACCGAGTTAAAATGGCGCAGCAGTTCGTGCAGACCAAAATTAAAGGAGACAAAGTGGTGCTGTTTATAAAGCCCACATGTTCTTACTGCATCATGGCCAAAGACGTTTTGTCCAAATACAAGTTCAAACCGGGACATTTGGAGTATATTGATATCAGTGGACGCAGCGATATGGGCAGCATGCAAGACTACTTCCTGGAACTGACCGGAGCCCGCACGGTAAACAACACAATGCTGCTGTGTCATGCAACAGTTTCATTGTGATGTGTTTGAAAACCAAAAAATGAGTTTACATGTGTTTAATTAAATTATGTGCGGTTTACCAGGAGAGAATGTCAATTTAACATCTTATTAGTGACACTACAGATGCTAAATTACACGAGGATCGGGTTTTCTTAACATCTCAGTGAAACTAAAACAACTTGTAGCAATGTTAGCTATATTAGCAATGACAAATTATTTGAAGAGGCGAATTTATCTGATTTATTCGCTTCCCTTGAAATCCATAAATACTGTAAGGACTTCATCCTAACTTCAGTCATGAAATCTATCAGGGAGTGTCCAAGAGTTAGTGTGCGTATAACAACACATCACTCTCCTCACTTACGCAGCATCCCTTTTTAAGACGGTAACAAGATTTATGACTGATGAAACAGCTGCCAGCTCATGAAATAATTGTTTAAAACCATGTTGAAGTATTCAGATCCTCTCTGGGGTAAAAGTGTTAATATCACACACACAACAACAACAACAACAACAAAGTTGTAAAAAAATACAAGTAAAAGTCCTGCGTTGAGTTTAAGTATGTAAGTATAATCAGTAAAATATACTTGAAATATTACTCAGTGATGAAAAATAGCCCATGTGACTGTTACTATTAAATCATTAAATTATTATTAGGCCTACTCATGCATTAGTGTAAATGTAGCATTTACATTTGTTTTGTAGTTGGTTGAGAGGGAGCTAATTTTTAACTATTTTGTACTGGAGTGCAACTAATGATTATTTTCATAGAGTTTAACCTGCCGAATATTTTCTCCATTAATTGATTTATGTTTGGTTTGTAAAAATTTAACTACGTAGTAATAAATGCTGTCACAATTACCCAGAGCCCAAAGTGACACCTCCACAGCACTAGTTTTCCAACCAATTGCCCAAATCCCACAATTATTAAAAATGATTAAAAGGAAAATCAGCATCTGAAAAGCTGGAGCCAGGAAATGTTTGACATTTTTGCTTGAAAAATGACTTAATCACCAAAATGGTTGGCAACTACTTTTCTGTCAATTGACTAATGAATTAAAGATGCAATATACGACATTCAACCTCATTAGATGTCATCAAACAATGATTTGCTTTGTAAAGAGACAGTATAGTGGAGTAATGGCGTCCTGAACAGAGAATGAAGTCACTCTTCCTCTGAGCCTGCTGTAATCTGAGCTTCTCTTTGCTTTATTTTAATATGCGGCCTGGTTGTGCGTGCATGTTAATGCATGAGTCACTCTGTCCTCCCTGCCTCTGTTTTCAGTATGGCAGCCTGGTGAGTAAGTTTCTTGTACTACAATTAAACAATACACTAAAGTAGCTTTCTGGATATTTTAGGCGTCAAATAGGCAATGCAGCAACATAATCTTGATTCATATATGATCAGCACTACCCAGTTTGACCGTTTGATGTGTGGCAGTGTGATGCTCAGATGCTGAATTCTTTTCCCTCCAAGTATACTGAGTAAATGAGCTGTTTGGACAGTTCATTTACAGTAAAGCATCAGATTTTTATAAGGACTTAATATGATTTGTTTGCAGAAATCTTAATTTGCAAAGTACCTAGTAATTAAAGTTGTGAAATAACTGTAGAAGAGTAAAAAGCTCAATATTTCCCTCTGAAATGTAGTGGAACAGGAGCATAAAGTGACATTTGTCCTTAAGGACAGTAAGAAGTAAGACAGCAAATGTACATAGCAACTTTCCACTGATGGTTATATAAAACCTAATATAAAAAAAGTTGGGATACTGTGTAAAGTGTAAATAAAAACAAAATGCAATGATTTGAGTACAAAGACAAGATATTTAATGTTCAAACTGATGAACTTTATTATTTTTTATTTTTTTTAAAAAGACACTGATTCTGAATTAGATGCCTATGACACGTTCCAAAAAGTTTGGCCAGGAGCATGATTACCTCTGTGATACATCACCTTTTCTTTTAACAACGCTCATTAACTTATTATTGAAGTTTTGAAAGTGAAATTCTTTCCCATCCTTGCTTGATATACGACTTCAGTTGACAGACTCAATCTCTGTTGTCATATTTTTTTTCAACAGGAGACAAGTCTGAACTGCAGGCAGACAATCTAGTACCTGAACTTTTGTACTGCAAAGCCATTCTATTGTAACACATGCAGAATGTGTCTTGACTTACTGAAATAATGAGGGACATCCCCTGAAAAAGACAAGGTGTGGATGGCAGCATATATTGCTCCAAAACCTGTTTGTACCTTTCAGCATTAATGGGGCCTTCACAGATGTGACAGTCAGCCATGATGCTGGATGCTGGCTTTTGAAGTTAGGTCTGGTAACAGTTTGGATGGTCCCTCTCCTCTATAGGCCGGAGGCCCTGATTGATCTCCACAAATGATCTGAAATGTTGCCTTAGAAAGGTTTTCTTAAGCCCATGTAGCATCCTTTATACAGTTATGTGGGTTTTTTTATACAGTGCCACTTGAGGGGTCAAAGGTCACAGGCATTCACTGTTGGTTTTCAGTGAACAACTGAGCCTTTTGAGGATGCTCCTTTAAAACCCAATCATGATACTATCACCTGTTACCAGTTCACCTGTTTACCTGTGGAATGATCCACACAGGTGTTTCTGAGCATTCAGCAACTTTCCCAGTCTTTGCCTCTGCCCCAACTTTTTTGAAATGTGTTGCGGGCATTCAGTTCAGAATGAGTGTATTTTTTTTTCCAGAAATAATAAAGTTTATCAGTTTGAATATTTAATGTCTTGTGTTTGTACTGTATTCAATTGAATACTAGTCAGAAAGGATTTGCACATCATTGTATTGTGTTTTACTTTTTACAAAGTGTCCTAACTTATTTGGAACTGGGGTTTGCACGTAACTTGATTTTGCCGTACTAATATACCTTAATATAGTAGTAGTAGCAGTAGTAAGTGTACAGAAAATATATTAGGAAGATGGTATGGATATAATAATCAGACACAGTTTCTGGCTATCATCAAGTTCTATTCATTGGCGTGCAGCCGTTCCCATCGTGGCCTCATACACCCAGAGATGTTAAAGGGATATATAAATGTATATTGTCTTGTGGTATTTATTGTTCTATCGGCCAACCCTGTGCATGACACTTAAAATCAATGACTGCTTATTTACCAGTTGCATCCCTGTTTCTCTTGTATTGATCTGAATGTAGGTCCCACGGGTGTTCATCGGTGAGGAGTGTGTCGGAGGTGGCAGTGATGTAGCGGAGCTGCATGAGAGTGGTAAATTGGAGGGCATGCTGCAGTGTATTGGAGCCCTGCAGTGACCCACCCCAGATCCCCAGGTACAGTACAGGACACTGTACACACTGCACACACTACACACACTCACAGAAAGTGAAAGACAGAGTGTCAAGTTGTGGAAAGAAGGAAAAAAAGACTAAAATCGAGAAGCATTTGTAATAAGAGGCAAGACAAGGAGGTAGGTGTTGCCCCGCAGAAGACCCAGAGCAAGTCATTAAGTGCATTAATTAGTAACAGTAAGCTCTCATTAGTGTAGAAATAAATAAATGAAAGGAAATAAGATGCCTGAGGTGGTGCTCAGAGAGACGGGAGGTAATTGCTCTGCAGTAAAGACAGGAGTATAATCTGCTGGAGGCCCACGCTGCATCACATCCTGATGGAAACATACACATGAGTGACAAATTGAAGGAAACACCAGAGTGAATAAACATAATGAACGCAGACACTTCAAACGGGGCACAAGAGAGGTTACTGAATGGTTTGGTAACTATCAAAATAATGTGCTGATGTGCTGTGGCCCTCACAGTCACCAGATCTCAAAACAAATGAACACCTACACAAGATTACATGCTACATACATGAACCTTCATTGTTGGCGTTGTCAGATGGAACAGTGAAGACGGGTCCTGTTACCCATCACCTGTCTGAGGCACTTAAACACTGGCATGTTGTCAACAAGAAAAAATAAATAACAAATGTCAGTAATTCGGGGCATCCATTGTAAGAGTTAACTTGTGCATGATGAGCTCTTTGACTGTGTGCTTAAATACTGTATCATAGACTCATATATTTTCTGCAGAGACAAACTCTGTTCCTCAGACAAACACGACTTCAGTTGAACAATGTCGGCAAACAGTTTGACACTAACCGTTGTCATTTTTACAATGACACGATGACTGGTGCAGTTTTGACAGTTTAGGTCACAGGGCGAGCTGAACTGAGGACGCTGCATACCAATAGGAACTTCATGTACCGAAACATTTTGAGATGCATACACGTACCAAAGATTACTTGTTTCTCTTTTAAAACTTAATATTACTTTACTTATTGCTGCTTGTCAAGAGTAATAATTTAATTAAATTTTAATATTGTTTTCGTAGTGTACCTTGTGGTAGCTTTGTTCCACTCCAGAGTTGAATTTCTGATCTGGTGAACTGTTAACACCCAGCGAGCCTTTGTTGTTTCCTGTCCAGATGTTGGCTGTGGTGGAAACAAGGTCTACCTGTCTGAGTGTGGCTGGTAAAAAGTTTCATTCCATCACCACATATTCTCGACATATTCTCTCTTTCACTACTTGTTACTGGGTAAAGTAATAATAATAACAATAATACAGTAATATTACTGAGCAATGTGGTATTGCCCAACACTGTTGTCCATCAGCATCATTCATCAAACAATCAAATGAGGGAACATCTTGTAGAAGAACAATGTTGATCCCTTTAGTTTCAGAGGGCCTCGTGTTGGCCCAGCACCTTAGTAAAACACTTGGTGTTGTGTTATTTTAAATTAATCTGACTGTTAAAACAGGTACATTTTTAGAGGAAGGGGGAGAGAGAATCAACTTTTGGGGACAAAAATGAATGCAGTCAAAATGCACATTAACACCTGTACAATAATGTATAAACGCAGACACTGATCGAGTCTGTGTGATGTTCATTCTAAAACATGTCTTTATTTAAAGTCAGACGTCATGTTATCTACAGTCTGTACAACTCTAGCCCAGGGGAGTCATGTCTCCTCACACTGGGTGTGGATGCAGCACTGGAGCACACTTTGTTTTACAGTCCAGTTTTTCACCTGATATTTGCTGATTTTATTTTGGAGAATAAATTGAGATTTATCTGAGGATTTCTTAGGGGAGACACATTTTGACTGTCGTGGTGCAGCAGCAGGCTGAATATCACCTGCACACTGTTAAAATCTCATGGTGTTTACTTTCTTGTACTGAAGACAGCCTGCTGCCACACCTCTGTTTAAATAGCACAAACTGGATACAAATACACTCACACACTGTTTATTGACTATTAATGAAGAATAGGAGTAAATGTCACTTTTTTGCTTAATTTTGAAGGTTTATCGGTTTAATTAAGTCGCTGTTTCTTCCTGTACTCCAATTTTTTTTTAAATCATGCATTTTTTAAGTAAATATCAGTGAAACCGTAGACTGTAAAATAGTGTGACCTAGTCGTCTCTACTCCAAATGTAAAAAAAAAATCATAATGTCATAATCATGTCCACAGACAATAGTTTACAAAAATAATTGCAGCACCAATAAATCATAATCTCATTATGATTAAAAACAACCTCTCAAATTAAAAAATAGGATAAAATAAATATTGTGTATCACCCAGAGGCATTGTGGTTTTTATTGTACCAACTAATGTTCATGATATGGTTGTTTTTCCTAAATCTTTATACTGCTTCTGTACATGTAAATGCTACAAAAGGCTTTTGCCCTTTTGTGTGACAGACACAGACAGACCATTATTATTCGTTATTGCAAACAGATAAAGAATAATTTAAACATTATTTCATACTAACCTGCAAAGAAAATGGTGTAAAAGTCCAGCTCAAAGTCTTCAAATGAAATGTAAAAATACATAGATTATTATTCTGGGTTTGGTGTACAGAGCACTTGATTTCGATACAGGCTATGTGTAGTTTAATTTGAAGATTTACTTTCTGAATGAAAGTGAGACGGCCTCATTTAACACAGACTACGACCAAAATGTATTCCATCTCACATGGTAATAACATCAGTCTGGGTCTGAGACGCTCACTGATGTTGCATCAAAGATCTGAAAGAATCTAATAAAAGATGTGTAATTAAATTGGTCCTGCTCATCTGTTAAACTGAGTTTCTGTCAGACGACAGATGAAAATGAGCATGACTGTGCTACCGGCAGCATTACCACTCTCTGCGCTCTTGGTGTTAATGTAGGTCACCGCTCGGCTGAAATACAGATCGAGCCACAAAGAAGTAAGGATTTGTTCAGACTGCAAGGCCAAATCCATTTTTTGGCATATCCAGGCTGTATCAGATTCATTTCAGAAAGGCTGTGCAGCAAAAAAAGATACAAAAAATGTGATTTTTGCAAATCGGATTGAAGGTTGTTTGAAAAGCGATTCCAATCCGATTTCTACAGACGCATCTCAATCTGGCTGCTTAAATCGGTTTTCAAAGTCTTTTGCTTCACTCGCAACATGACACACAGCGACAATGTTAAATCCAGAGTGACGGATTTGCAATAGAGGTAGTGATGCGTGGGAAATAGGGTATGTCTCACGATTAAGAGAGACGGTGGGTGCACATTTACACACGAGGCACAGCAGCACATCTTAATTGATAACTTAATTCGATTTCCTCTGGAGAGATTCCTCTATCTTGTGAAGTTTTAAGTACAGTTTTTAGTTTTACTGCTTAAATATTTGCTGCAGTGACTAAAGGCAGCCTCTAATCATCCAAGTTAATTGTAATAGAAAATACTCAACATCGATAAAACACACAATAATGGAATCACCAGAAAAACTTGCACTGCTCAATGTCATTTAAATGGTAATGCAGCCTGAAAGGACAGTAAGGGTTGTGGGTGCGGGTCTCTATATCAGAGAAAACAATACGTTTGTGTGGGTGTTGAGTGGATGATTTATACGTACATACAGACTAATCAGAGCAGTTGAGTATCGCAATGTATACCAGCCTCCTGCATCGCTAAGTTTGTCTGGTCTCGTCTGTGTGTTTGGAGGGCGAGATGATGGATCTCCTTTTCCCCTGCTTTTAGAATTGGAAAGCCACGTCACTAGTGTATGTAGTTACTGATGCTTACATCGTCACCACAGTCTGGGAACACAAGTGTGATCTGAGAAAATCTGATTTGAGAAATAAATCAGATTTTCCTGCAGTCTGAATAAAGCCTTAGAGGTTCAAAAGTTATTTCAGCCTAAAGCTGCAAACAACTCTGGAGAAATATAGTTGATTGTTGATTCTCAGTCCCAATACCGAAGCTTTGGGTCAGTGATTCGGGTTGAGCCACCAATCTAAAACGTTGGTATTTGATGACCTGGGAATGGGACAATCGAGCATCTATCTCCAGAGTTGCTTGTAGCAGCTTTAAGAAATGCTGCATGTGCACGCGTTCACAATTTTTAGATCCTACAGGACATAGACACATTGTGGGTCAAGGTTTAATTTGAGGCGGAGCAGTCCTGTGTCCAGCGTACAGAAGATACAAAGACATCCCCAGTTGTCGAGGAGAGAAGAAAACACTTAAGCACTTCAGTTTCCTGCCTGCTTTTTCAACCTGAAATCACGTTACCCGTTACTGTAGTTTAAAACAGTCTGCACATGATCCTGGTCTGTGTTTCAACAGATGTGTGGTCATTTTGTTATATCGGCACTCCTAATGGAGCCATTTTATGTCACAGTTCATCCTGGAAATCCACCATTTTGCATCCGCCAATAGAAATATAATCTTTCACGGAGCCTTTGGCCGGTGGCCAGCAAGTCATTCAAAATTCATTTTGGGTCTTAAGGATCAGTCATTTTGTATTGCCCATGACGGAAATGTCATTATGCAAAGGACGCACAGTCATTCCTCCGGGGGAAAAGAGGTGTGTCACAGCGGTGTATGTCACTGCTCAACGACGTCCTGTTGGTTAAGGAGTTTTATGACGTTTTTTTCTCTGCAACAGCATCCTTCAGAATCAACCCTTCATCCAGAAAAGAAAGAGAAAGTGTTGATGACATGTCTCACTCTTTGTCATTATTTCCTCCCTGGTCTCTCTCCTCTACTCTCCCCCATGTTTTCCACAGGTTTTTGGCGTCCAGGTGGGGTCACATGACTATGCAGCGGGACTTGCGTAGTTTGCGTCGCCGCTGCTGGTACTCGCTGAGCTCCTGCAGATAGCCTCTGGACGGCCAGCGTAGCCTCTCCACCTGCTCGCGCTCCTCCTCTGCAAAACACAAACATAAACACATCATAACTGTAATCTACTGCAAACACAACCATTGGGATGTTTTGCTGATAAAACCATTGCAGCAAGATTGACTGTACTTGGCACGTACTCACACAGACACAAACGGTAGTAACTCCTTGGATTGTGGCCATGAACAGAGCCAACAAGGCTGAAATATCTGATAAGATTTTGTTTACACCGACAAGAAACAGAAGATCAACGATCAGTGATCGATCATGTGCTGTCTTATGTTTTTTGGCCTTTGACTTCCTTGGTGCCCTTCAGTACCCGTCCAATGACCTTAACAGATTTTTGTGTGTATGACTGATGATGACAATAAAATGTGCTTCTGCTACTAACCAGAGCAATGTTGCATTTAATCCTTGTAATTAGCCTGTCTTTAACTGTGTTTATGTGGCCCATTAAATGCATATGACTATAATAACTGAGAAGTAATCAGTTATTATATGACTCGAGCATAAACTTATAGTATTCATCATACTATAAGGAAGCATGACAGTCTAACACTTAAATACTGCCATATATTATATGACTATATAAACAATATAGAGGTTTTCACAGGTGTTTAAAACCATTCTTAAAGAGACAGTTTGGATTTTTGGAAGTGGGGTTCTGAGACACATCCATTGTCAGTGTTATTACCTACAGTGTATTACCTGCTATGTACTGCTGTACATGCTGTACTGCAGCAGCATAACATATTTTAGTCACCTAAAAAAATGGCCACCTAAAAAAGATTCAATATCCATTTAAGTGTACGCAATATTTTGAATATTTTCACCACTTTACGTTGCTGTCAGACAGCTTTTTCCAATGGGAAACTGAGATGTAAGCCAACTATCTCTCTCCAGTGTTGGGTTGGTTGCAGCAAGGAAGGAAGAGATCACCTTAAGCCATATAGAGAAATAGAGATAGAGAAATCTCACGATAAATAATCACAAACTCACTCCAGGGACATCATATATTTGTAGTTAAAAGTTTTTTTAAAATCTACAAAACTGTTAAAATACACACAAGATCAAAATTTAAATATTTACTTGATAAAACTATGTTTCCGCATTTATTTTCTTTAGCAGATTTATTTTTTATGGCACTCCTATGGCCCCATAAAGGACCACTCTAACTATTTAGATATTTACATGATAAACAAAGAATTTACATTTTTCCAAGCTATAGGATCCTAATCTAGAGTAAAAGAGTGAGAGAAGCTCACTAGAACTTTCAGTGCAGAGAAAGTTTCAGAGTGAGAGTGTCAACATAACCATAGAAACTCACTACAACTGAACTCCCTCTCCTGCATGGAGGGCTGTCCTCCTGGATCATGTTTAGAAGGAAGCCCTTGATTTGTGAAACTCTTGTGAGATCATATTTTGGGTTCTCCCTAACTTTGTTTCTAGTTGCATTTCAGGAATGAAGTTGCTAAGATTGTTTGAAATGTCACTAAATATGACAACAGAGTTGCCAAGTTCGTGATGCTGTCACGTTCTCCAAAGCCACCAGAGTCCTTTGACAAAAACATTCATTTTACTTCACAGAAGCCTTGATCTGTTAATGTGTTTTGTGTTAATGTGTAACTTAAGTGTTGTGAAAAGTTAGTACAGATTCACCAGTCACACAATAACACAAACAAACTAATTGAACCAGGCAGTATTAGATTAGATGGTTGGTTTGGAGAGAGCGATATCTGGCTTATATAACAATGGTTTTGTAATAGAAAAGGCTGTCTGACAGCAAGGCTAAGTGCTACAAATATTCTAAATATAGCCTACACTTGAACTGATCTTAATCTTTTTTTTTTTAGGTGGCTTAAATATGTCTTGCTGCTGACCCTATCCACAGCAGTACATTGCGTAATGTGTTTTGGTCCTTTCTGCTTCTCCAAAATGGAGGCTTGCTTCCTGCCATCTACTGTATGTAATACACTATTGAGAAGTACCTCATACAACCCCACTTCATATAATCCAAACTATCCCTTAAAAGTGACTACATGGTGCTTTGTTTTGACTCACAATTGATTGGTGAACACTCTGATTAAACCTCATGTATTTTACAAACTTGTGGTCCATTTGGCAAAAAAACAAGAACCAGCCCACCATTCACAGCACTTTTGAGACAGAGCGAGCCTAACCTACATACACAGTGTGGAAAAACAACAGATCCTCAAATGCCCGGAGGCACTTGGACATAATTATTTTTAAAATGAAGTCTCAAGCTGTCTAAAATGTTGAAATCAGCAGTTTAATTTTGCTAACTCTCTGTGCAGCAATTTCAGTTTGCATAACCATCTCAGAGCTTATTTGAATTTGTCAGACATTTATGTTTAAAGATTCAAACACTAACCTGAGAGCTCCAGGAAGTCAGGTTTGTGGCTGAAGATCAGGTAGTTGTTGGCGATAAAGTGGAGGAGCCAAACGTACAGCTGCTCTGCATTGTGGCACTAAGAATCAATTTAAACACAGACATATTAAGACAAATAACAAGGATTATCATTGGAATGAATGCTTTTCAGCAGATAACTGCGAGTATCTGTTGCAGATGGAGGCCCAGGGCTACTGCAAGTTAACAGATTAGGCTTAGCACAGAAAAAATTGGGCCAATTTTTTGACAAACAGCTAAATTTCCTCTGTACAAAGCTTTTGCCTATTGGTGGGTGAAGGAAATGCCATAAGAGTACTGTAATTGCTTTACATGACAAGACATCTCCACTCATCACTCTTGCCCTTTCTTACCCTTATACACTGAAAATGGCACTGACCTTTGCTCTGCGGAGTAGTCGAATCACGCTGATACCTGTTGATGACAGCTCTCTGCTGGGCATGCTCTGAAGGTAAGCGCACACACACACTTCACACAGATGCTGCAGACGCTTCACCTGGTACATCTCGGCACAGACCAGCACAGCCATGGCCTGCAGCACACTGGCTGGACACACAAACACACACAGCACTGTCTGATATACTGGGTATGTATATGTATTAAATATTACACATGCATTGTTATAACATGGTAAAAATTACAATTTATTCCACAAAAGCTGGACACATTTAAAGAATGTAGAAGAAATCAAAGGCTTAAACAACGCTCCCTAAAGTAAAGAAAGTGTTTTTATGATTATTGGTCCAAAAATGAAACTGGAATAGAGCCACACCAGGAATGCTCCATGAAACTTAAAACAACTATATAATAATGATAATAAAAAGCAATGTGTCGGTCTATTTCACACAAAATTAGGAAATGCTGAACAAATTCCAAAGTCATCAGTCCCATCGGTTTAAGCTACTGCAACAAGAATTTTAAAATGTTTGACAATAAAATTCAAGTTGGTTTATTTGAACAGCATACAGAGAGTAAAGA
>JAJHUR010081699.1:0-50624 GCA_027495735.1 Lutjanus campechanus | reverse complement strand
TTTGTTTGCTTTTTATCCAGTGAAAACATCTCTCCTATTTACATGTATTTGTTTACAAGTCAGTCTTGCTTGGTCCAATATACTCGTGACAGATGTACAATCCAAACACCAACGCAGCATCTATGTATATATACACATAGTGGAAACATGGGTGCTCAAAAGGGTAGGGTTGTTGTACATGTTGTAGCGTCTGGGTGATGGGCTGTCAAAAACTAGGCTCCAAATATGCAGAACAGTTTGAAACTTTACATTACAAAGTAATTTTGTTCCAGACTTGTTGCCACATTAGTACATTCACTTAAAACCACTAAGATATCTTCTTATTGGACGTAATAGTAATAAATAACTTTTCTAGGTATGTGGCCAGCAACTAAAGACACAACCTAATATCATATTACAAATCACATGTGAGAAAATAATTTATATGGAATGTGTGAATTCAAAAAGTTATCAACCAAAATTTACTTTCATCCACTAAGTCCATCATGTCAACAGACAACAACTCGGGGGACGTTAAAATGAATTTTACATGTTGATTTCTCAATTTTCCGATTATTCTGACCCCATGTGAATGCAGGATTAGTACAGGCTTCAAATGTGTACTTACACAGACAAACATTTTAAAGTGACATTCCACCCTGCGAGAATAAGCCATTCAGTATGTACTCACCACTATACCGATGTGATGATAAGTGAAGATCTTCAGTTCACCAAACAATCCTGGAGTTTTAGGTGAAACAGGGTAGCAGCCTCATCCAGTACAATGGCAGTGAACGGTGACCACGGATAAAACGTTAAAAAAAAACACACACAAAACAATCACAAAATGTCTCCATCCTGCTTGTGTGGTGTAATCCAAGTGTCCACTAGCCGCATGGCGAAAATGGCGTCTTTTGCGGTTAATTTTTAATGTCGCGGCTTGCGGACACTTGGATTACACCACACAAGCAGGATGGAGATATTTTGTGTTTGTTTTGTGTGCTATTTTTAACGTTTTATCCGTGGTCACCGTTCACTGCCATTGTACTAGATGAGGCTGCTACCCTGTTTTTCCTAAAACTCTAGGATTGTTTGGTGTACTGAAGATCTTCACTTATCATCACATCGGTATAGCGGTGAGTACTTACTAAATAGCTTATTCTCGCAGGGTGGAATATCACTTTAAGACTTATGGATGAGGATTTTGTGATGAGAGAATATAGTTTGAAGCGTCTCACCTATGTCTTCACTGCACAGAAGTCGCACGAGTTAACGTTGTTAGTGCAGAGTGGGTCCTTGTTGGTTTTGTTTTGTGATTATAGTGTGATCACTACTAATTTTTCACAAAAGCACATTTTAAAAGTGAGGCTGTAGTTACTTCATCCTTATATAAGTAACGTTAACTTCATTATTTTCAGACCTGTCAAAATGATAATTAAGACATTTTAAGACCTAATTTTCAGATAATTGGAATTTAGATTACAAGGAACCATGGAAACCTGACACAACACAGATGTAAAGCAGATTTTGACATAAAAATACTCCAGTATTACTTTTTTTGGCTTCACAAATGACCTTTTAACACACTGCAGTCTCTTTTTTACATGTTATCTGAAACTACAGGTGTGGATTTCTCATTGGTTTCAATTTCCAGTAAGAAAAATCAACACTTGAAATTTACAGTTTGAACCTTTATTCAAGTATATCACAGCAGTTTATTTGAGAAATACAGTAAATGTTTCATTTCAAATATAACTTACACTAAAGTAACAATTGCGAACAGGTGTGTTAAAATACACAAACAAACAGAATTGACAAAGCTATGGAAAGTCTTGACTAAATTAATGGTGAAAAATAGGGAAGAACAAAGTAATTCAGGATAGAACAAACCCTTTCCTCCTCCTGCATACTGGACTACGTAGTCTCAACTACCAGACAAAAATTGGTTGTTAGTCCAAACTGGCTACAATTTATAATAAGAAAGTAATATCACAATGTATGACATTTAAACTACCCATATTTAATTTCATTTGTGTTTTTAAATTCATAAAAAATAACTCTTTTGGCAGAAAGTGGAGACAAAGTGAAAAACATTTAAAAAGTTAGTCTGGTCCTGTTTCTCTTCCTGGGATTTTACTAGACAGATACTACGTTTTCTTTAAATATCACTTCCATTCTAATGTTAGTCTCTTCCAGTATGCCACAGTCTGTAACCACTTTAACAAAGAAAGAAAACACCAGAACAATGAAATAAATAAAAAAAGTCGAAAGGGCATGTTGTCGCGTGTTTGAACCTGAGAGACCTGTAAACCCTTTATTCCCCCGAACACGACGCCAAATAAACCTGCTACACAAACGCTACGCAATTCAGCAAAATAAAAATTGTTAAACTGGACGCATGACGCTTCCCGATTTGTTAAATTTCAAAACGTACAAAAAGACAATTTACTGAATATTAGGTGTAAAACATTTTTAATAATAAATAATCAGAATCATGAGATGAAAATCTGCAAAAAAAAAATTTGAAAAAACAAAACAAAACAAAAAACAAAAGGCGATGCATGTGTGAAGAGGCAGAAAAATGCTCTCTATAGCTTCTAAGAAGGTGTGATAGGGGTGATAATATGAATGAGGAGCAGATGTAGGATTATCTCCTCAAGTGTCAAAGTACAGTAGAAAGTAACCTGAAACTAAAGCAATAAAATACACAGACCATGAAACATCCTTAAAATTCAATCATCATCTGGCTCAAATGCAAACATACAGAACAACTGGAGAGATATAAAGAACTCTTGGATTACTGCAGCAGCCATGGTTGCACTGATCTGGTACCTTCGATGGTACTTGTAGATGTTTGCAACAGTATTTCAGGGAGGAGGAAAATACTGTGTGTTTGTACCCAGTAAACAGTTTTCGCATTAAAATAAATTAAGCTGAGGTAGCGTTGTTTTTTTTTTCTCTCTGCAGTAGTCCAAGTGCTAACCTGTCGATGTCAGTTTGCATATGGTCTTTTGCTTTTTGTCACCTTAGGATTTTGAGAAAAAGGCAGAGGTGAGCTGGGGTCGGAGTTGCACCAAGAGGTTTTGAGGATCGGACAAAGAGTGCTTTGAGAGAAAAGAAGGGGCCTTCTCCAGTCTATATGGCATCTCCCGAACCATGAAAACGCCATGAAAACCTTATAAAGCTTCAGTAAACACCTTCATTTACTGCAGTCAGAAAACATACACAACATTGGCCACAGATTAGAATCCAGCTTCTCTCGTCTGGTGTTGAGAAAAACAATGAAATAAAGTCGGTACACACATTTAAAAGGAGAAAAACAAAGGTCATGTAATGCTTTGTACACCTTAGTGACGGGCACTGCCTAGAATGGCCTTGTTCATTATGAATTCACAACCCATGCAAAAATAATCTCAACTCAAGCAAAGCGTTGTATAAAAAAAAACGTAAAAAATGAATTATCAAATACACAACATAATACATAGGTTGTTATGAACATTTTCAAACAGAATTCCTGTGAACAGGCACCGTTATGTCAGCACCTTTTTTTTTTTATTTTTTTGTGTGTGTGTTTTGTTTGAGGGAGTGGGTTAACACTTGGCACTGTAGATCGTTTGACTCACATCATTATGTTTTTGCATATGAAAAACTGAAGAAAAGCTGGTGTTGTCAACCTCTCCGTACACCTGCTGTCTCGCTCAGGTGGAGACTGACCTCCCCAACAGGTCGCCGATTAACAGGCCATGAATACATTAAAATATCGTAAAAACATTTCAAGTGCTTGAGACGCATCTGGCCAGACACAGAAGGTGAGTATCATCGAAAAACTCAGATTTTCAAATATTGTCAATTACTGTTTTTTTGGCCATGGTTGGAGATATGTTTTAAACGACCTGATGGCATTAAGAAATATACTTTTTTTTTGCTTCAGTGGTTAAGACCCACCCCAACTTGGAGCCTGTTCATTGTCACAAGAAGTAAATTTAAAAAAAATCTTGCTTAATATATCAGTTTCATCATGAGGTTTTAAATAAGGCACACACTAGGCAGTGCAAACTCTAGACGTGTTCCAATTTGTACTGCTTCCAGTTCCTCAGCCGGGGTGTCGGTAGGAAAAAATCAACTGGCGGGCACAGCTTGAGCAGGGAGGGAGAAAACATTCAGACTGTGAATGTGGTGAGGAGGAAGGGGGCTCAGCTACCACAATCTATTGAGGACGTGACAATCTGCGAAGACTGCGAGTGCCAGAGGTGGTCTACGGGAGAACGTTTCGAGTGAGGTTGTCATACAGCTGACATACAGGCGACAAAGGGACAGTTCATCCTGAATCAAAAGTACATATTTTTATTTTTACCTGCAGTGCTATTCATCCATCTAGATAGTTTTATTCTGAATTGCAGAGTTTTGGAGATATTGGCTGTAGAGACAAGAACAAGTAACTCAGCCACTGTCTCTAAAGAGTAATACTGACAACTGACGATGTCCAAATTTCAACATTTATTCATATACAAGTGCAGGGAACAACTAGCAGAACTACTTTGGCAGAATGAAGTGATGTGAGTTATTCTAACAAAGTTTTAAGTGTTTGTTTTGTAACATTTATTATGTTAAATGTAAAAATAAATTCAATGGTTAGGTCTGGGGCAGTTTATAGTAGAATTCGGGACATTTGTGGGACACTGAGGAAAACAGTTCATTTCAAGCACTGGAGCAGTTTAATCTAAGAACTATGCTCCATTGGAATTGCTCTATGTTCCTACATGAAACGGATCACAACAGGTCTGTGGATTATTTTGAATAACCAGGTCATGGTTTTCTGGGAAGAGACAGTGCTATATAGTTTTTTCAAAAAGAAAAAAAAATTAAGCATAAGTCGAGTACATTTTGTTCCATGATATTAGATAGAAGGCAGACATCTCTACAGCAAATATCTCCAAACTCTGCACCTCATACCAAAACTATGTGAATGGATAGACAACACTACAGGTAAGTGGAAAATGTTTTTTTTAAATGTTTTTTAGGGTAAACTGTCCCTTTTAATTTGTTCACCAGTAATTCTGAGACAAACACTGAGGGGGCTAACAGCTTTCCATACCTGATGACCGCTGTATTGAAGAGGACATCATCGCTTCAAGTCCTGCTGTGCTAACCTCAACCGGTTTGGGTTCCCACTAAAACGTCTTTGTAAACTATTGTTCTGGGTGAGTATCCTTGACGGTGGCTCAGATATTGAACTAATCAAGTAGCTAAAATGGCGGGAAAAAAAACAAAAAAACAAAAACAAAAACGAGCCGCATAATAGCAAGGTGACAACTGGCCTATGATGAAGCACTCCACTCGAGGGCAAGATGGGCTCAGCAATGTAGTTCAGTGATTCAGAACATTATCTGTCCTCATCTCCTAGCGGCACTCTGCATTCACACTTCTGCTGGTGAGGATCTGAGTGAGTGTGTGTATGTGTGTGTGTGTGTGCATTTCTGGTGTGTGTTTGTAGAAATGCACGCATACCCAAGAGTCAGGGCGTGTATGTTTAAGTGTGTATGTACGGCCTGCTCCGGCCAGCTTGCGATATGACATCACCCGATCTGTTGGTTTTGCTAGTCATTCGTGTTAAGAAGTAATCCCAAGAGCAGCATGGATAAAAGTTAGGATAGCACCCGAGTAGCACCAGGGTTGCCCGTCACCGTTGGGTGTGTGTGCGCGTGTGTGTGACTGACACACCTCCAGGAGTTTGGTTGTGTAGAATGGGTCTGGATCTGGCCAGGTTCCTGAGACGATAGCACCATTGAATGTCTCTGTCCTCAACCTCGTCCTCGTTAGGACTGTATGTCCTCTGTGTGTGTTTCTGTGTTGAGGGCCGGACTCAGAAGTTCCTTCACTCTGTCACTCAGTTTGTGTGTGTGTGTCTTTGTGGTCCCAGGCTGATCAGGATCTACCTGATAGGTCTTCTTTCCATCAATCTCACAGGAATGTATCAAAATGCTGGATTCTCCCCTCCATCTCCTGCACCACAAACAGAGACGAGATAAACATAAGATAGAACTTCGCTGAAGGAAACTTTTGTGTCACAGATTCCACCAAATTTACGGTAACACAGGACAAAAAAAAACAGAATACAACATAGTATAAAATATAAAGTGAAATATAAAATGCAAGTGTGTAAGGAGTAAATCTAAAAAAACAACAATGCTGAAAAAATAAAGTGACATAAGGAGAAAAGTAGCTGATATTAAGTAAAATAGAGAAGTTGTATTCGCAATGACACTGAAAGTAAAACTGGCAGTGAAATTGAAAAGTAATTAGAAAGAAAAGTAATATTGCACCTGATAATAACCGTTATATTAAACAGGATAACAGGAACGCAAAAAATATTGCAGTGTCAAACGTTATGTTGTACATGATACATGATAATTATAATTAAAAGTAGTTTGCACATATTGCACAATATTAAACAGAGATTAGACCAATGCATTTTTTCTCACTTCTGATCTAAATATATCTGTTAACAATGCTCTTTTTTTCTTGATGTTTCTGATTTTATTATTATTATTAATATTAGTAGTAGTAGTGGTAGTATTAATAAGATTCCAAGAGATTAAAACTGAACTCTACACTGAAAAGTTTGTATATTTGCGTAATTCAACTTGTGTAACGGCGTGCTTCAACCACTGTTGGACGCTGTAGGACTCAGCTGCAGCCAATAGGCTGAGGGACGGCCGTCATTTGCATTATGTCACATGATGTATTGCTGAGTGTTTAAGTTTGCTATTTTTTTGTTCCAAAATGCAAATGTTCCTGTTTGTTAATTTTTATAATGTGTTTGTTCAGAACACGGTGGTTTATGTTGGTAATTGTCATTTTCGTGCTGGTTCATTGTTATACCAGAAGGGAGGTGGCGTACTTTTCTTCAGTCCAGCTGTATGGCTGCCCAGTAATTTGGAATGATTTTCTCCTATTTTACATACAAATGCACAATAGCAGTTGACAGCACTTATCAGCTTGCAGTTTGCACTGCTTAGTGTGGTATTTACAAATAAATAGAAAACGCGTGGCATTGTACAATTAAGAGCAGAATACAAATCGGTGTTGCCAGTCTGATGAATGTCTTATGTGAATATTAGGCCGCGATAACAATATTAGATTGGATCTGTTGCATCTCTAATATTAAACCTAATACTGTTCATGATGCATGATAATAATAATGAAAAGTAATATGCCACAACATAATTAATGTAATACATTATATTAAATGTTAATATTGTGCATGAATATTATGAAAAATAACTCTGCAGATGATAATGAGCCTAATACTGAAAAGGAATATTGCACATGATGTTGGAAGAAGTAATATAGAAATAATACTGCAGTAAAGCCATGCTGCACAGAATATTGGTATTATTGTTCGCAGAGTCCGATGTTTCAGTGCGCGCACACGCAGACACTGCTTAGTCTCAACCAACACAGCAAACTCGTATGTGTGGATAAAGCATCTGTGCACCACGGATTCAATATTACTTGGAAATTTCCCACAGCAAACAACAGCTTTCACCATGATAAATGATGTAAAATGAAGCAAAGCTGTGCTGGAATGAGACAGGCGATTTTTCTCAGCGTGAAAACAGCAGAGTTTGACACTGACTAAATCTGAACGGAGCTGGAGGAAAAGAGATGGATGTTAGCCTGCAATAGACCATGATTAATGCCTTGAAGATGTTACACTGTGTGTGTTCTCTCATCTGAATGGCTGAGTCAGTGCGACAGACGCCGCTACAAGATACCAATTTCAACATCTACAGCAAAAGTTAAAAACTATCAACTTTACAGTAAAAAGCAAAATCAGACTTCTGAAGAGAGGGTAAACTTTTCCAGAGAGGGACGGTCGTCTTTCACAGAAAAACACATGTATCTTTAATGGAAATCCTTGGAAACTATTTGTGATGACTTCTAAATTCTTTCTATAGCCAGGACAAATAAAGGGGCATCATTTAAAGTGGGGTGCAGACACAAAGATAAGCCTCTACAGCACCACCGCGAGCGAGGGGTATCTTTGGGCCAGCGGATGCTGATGGCCTCAGGTCTTGTGTTTCCACAGTTGTGCCTACAGCCCCACAGTACTGCCCACAAACCTGCCAATAACAGTGTGAATGTCCATCCTGCCCAGTTCAAGTTCAGCTATTATGCAATATAACGTCTGTATGTCATTCAGGCACCAACGACCTATTGCAGAAGCTCTTAAGAAAGCTAGAAGTGGCTGTTTGGTGTTGCTGCCCCTTGCTTGGAAGAGAGTGATGAAGGCTCCGGGGTTATGCTGAAAAATCAGCAATGAGACTGGGTGGATGAAAAATGAGCTGCTGTGCTGACATCTCTACCTAAATTACCTGCACCCATCTCCCCGCCCCAAAGCCAGGCAAGTTCTGACTATGACTCTTGACTCCGCCTGAGGCCACAGATAGCCCTGCTTGGCCTGTGGACCATCCACACGTAAAACCGGCTTCAACAAAGCTCCCCTGAGATGCGATATGAGATTGTAAGTGACAATGGAAACAAAACTGGCCAAGGCAAGCACAAACTTTGGAGGCATAGTGGAAAAATGGCTATTAATACTGAAATGATAGGACAACTAATTCATTATTTGATCTTGATAACTCATTAAATTAATTTTTAAGTTAAAAAAATGTCATAAATACACTGGTTCCAACTTCTGAAATGTAACTATTTTCTGGTTCTTAGTGTTGACTATACAATATATCAGGGCTGGGCAGCGTATCGATATTATATTGATATTGTGATATGAGACTAGATAACCTCCCAAAGATCATCAGTTTTAAATGTCTACATAATTTCTTGAGCCATTCTGTATTTCTTGTTATTGTATTCATGCATTCACAATTTCTTCTTTTAAAAGAGTCACCTTAGGCATGTCCTTGAATGTTTGAATCCATTCAAAAGTCGACCTCAATGCCATGTTCATGGCCACTTTTGTTGGCTGTAATGCACTGAATTCACAAACTGACTCATACGACAGTTAATGCCCTTCGTAATCCTTTCATAAACACAAAAGAAAGTGTGTGGTAGCAAGCTGTTCATTTGACAATTCAGATAAGATAAACTATACCCAACATATCTTGCAATTTATTCTGAATAGATTTTTAAAAAAAGGGTCACAGGATTGATGCTTTTCTGCATTTTCTGGTTTTTCACTCCCCCAACTCATCCATTTATAACATCAATTAAGCACTTGGCACCTTATCATACCCACAATTATCAACACCGGGTCAGACAAGCTGTTAAATCCAGTGAAGGTATGAAAAGTAAAGTTAACACGCAGTATAAAAATTTCCTTATTTAGAAAATTCCCTGAAAGCTTCAGCTCATCAGGTGCAGCCTGTGCTCAGACACCTCGATGCTTTTAACAACCGTCTGTTTGTGTCTCACTGTACGCCCACACACCAACACATAAATAAGCTCTACGCCACCTTGACGCTTTGCACCTCTGTGATCTCGAGTCTGTGCCTACAGGCCTATCACCTCATCATCCCTAAAACACAGCAGGCGATATAACAAGCCTCAGCAGCACCTTCCTAACATAAAGCTAGGCCTCTTCGTTAGTGTCTTTCTCTGTCTTTAAGAAGTCGGCCAGCATAGCGAGAGGGTTTAGTTCCTGTATCGCTCAATAGGTACAACACAGCTGAGTTAGAGGGCTTTAATTTCCCATAGGATCCATCAACACTATGCATTAAAAGAGAAATCCAGCACCGCATGCTCGACACTGTTAAGATGTCATCAATTTGTGTAACGTTCAACCCATTTGTGACAAAGGTGTTATAAATTACTTCGGTGTACCCGCCTCTTTTGAACCTGTCTTATCTAGTTTCACTTCAGCTGCTGATTTCCCCTATTTCCCAGATCAAATTTTCTACAGCCCCTGGGAGTAAAGGGCTCTCTCTGTGGTGTGTACGTGCAGGTTAAGAGAGCAAACAACAACAACAGCGTCCTAACATTTTTCTTTTTCAACAAAAGAAAAAAATCGAGACAACAATTTTGTGTGCCGTGTGTGGATGAAGGTGTTGTTTCACAAGATACTGACAACAGATTCACAATGATGAAAGCCTGGGCTGCACTGCATTCTGTTCTACAAAGGCTACTGTCAGGGGAAACAGATTTCTCTGTTTTATGATGGTTTTGTCTTTAGGTGACTGTTCAACACTGGAACAAAACCATCTACAGTTTACCACCTATCTGTGTGAATAAAAAAGAAAGAAGACACAATCAAAAGACTAAAGGGACATGGAAATCTTATGCGTTTTAGGAACAATTCTCCAACCTACACCGAACTCACTGTAGTCAGATCAGTCCACACTTATTTAAAGGAGAAATCTAATATATTTACTTTAATTTAAGTCTGGGGAGGGTACATATTAAATAGAATTTTAATCTTTTTAATATACTGTAACATCTATGGCTCCAACTCACTATTTGGACTGCAGTATTGATTTGTTGATGCAGAACCCTATTTTTTATGTGTAGATTTGTTTTAGATTTATATACAATGATAACTTTTCATAATGGATGCAAAAATATTTATGTGGGGAGTAATTTATATACAAATCCTTATTTGTAAATCCTTCTGTGTACATTCATTAATACTTGGATTGATTTGACTCCATACTTTCGATAAACACGGAAGCCAAAAGCGGCTATATTAAATGACCTGCAGGTCACAATCTGCTGCTGCAGCAAACACGCAAACAAGCGGAGAAATAACCAACCCTTATGATGATCAGCACACAGGAGCAGGGGCATGTGGAGCTCTGGCACCGCACCGACTCAGGTTAAAGGTCAAAGGCTCTTACAAAGCCTTAAATTGCTGTCAGAGACACGGGCAAAATGAAACATTAGGCGTGGGGCAATATGGACGCCAATTTGTAGATAGAAACATAGTTGGCATGTTATTGTGTACAGAGCAGCGATGGTCCCGCTGGCTTTAACTGGAAGCAGGGTGCAGTCCACTCCATCTGCTTAAAGGTCAGCTCTTCTAGAAGGCTGAGACAAGCCGTACCCTGGAGGAGGACGGGGAGAGTAAAGGAGACAAATGTATGGACACGCTCCATTTCACTCGTCTTCACAATGTAGACACAAACACCACGCACTGCAGCAGAGTGCAACATTAAGTGGAAATGGCTTCAGCCGCCATACTGAGTAGCAACCCTGCACACGTGTGCACGTTTCTGCTTTCTCTTGGGAGGAACAAGGAGATGACCTGCTGTGGAGTCGAGATGTGTGCTGGAAACACAGGAAAACAAAACGCGTGCCAAACGAGCTGACATTTCTGCTCTGGAAACACCAATTTAGGTTGGCAGTATGAAATGAACCCAGACACGCGTCCCCCTCCCCTCCTCCAACAGCCGGCCTGTCGACAGGCGGCACCACCTGGCTGACTGCTCTCTCTGACATCCTGACAGCCAGTTCTGGCTACCAGCACCAGGACGCTGCCATTCCTGGCCTGCTGTCTGCGCCGACATCCTACAGCAGCAGCAGATGACCAGATGGGATTCTGGGAAAATATACAGCAGCTTTTTCTGTATGGAACCTTGTCAAGAGAGATTAAAAATGAAAATAGAAACCCTTAACCCTTACTCACAGAATGCAAGAAATGTATTGTTTGTTGTATTTCCCAAAAAGATAAGACACTCAACACACTTAGGATGCTACGATAAACACAGCAATTTTACATTGCATGACCTTGATGCTACAGTGATAAGAAACTTCTATTTATTCTTATCAAATCAATTAAATAAAAAAAAAGGGGTCTCTCTCACATTAAAACAAAAGCAAGACTTTGTTTGAGGATGTCATGAAGTAGATTGGGATTGTGGGAGTTGTTGTCTTCATTGTTAACCATTGTAGATGAAAGTTTTATTCACGTGGGGCGGAAGTTTAGCTCAGTTGGTAGAGCGTCCGCCCCATGTATGGAGGCTATCAGTCCTCGGCAGTGGCCGCTGGTTCGACTCCCGCCTTCGGCCCTTTACTGTGTGTTATCCCCCCTCTCTTCACCCCCCTTCCTGTCTAGTCTTCAGCTATACTACCAAATAAAGGCATAAAAGCCCAAAAATATAACTTAAAAAGAAAAAAAAGTTTTATTCACGTTATGTTTAGTCACATTGGCAGGCTTCCTTCCTCACTCTCTGACATATCCGTATTCTGTGTATTCCTGGAAGTTTTATCAACTAGTGGCAAGTGGAAAAACATCGTTACCTTGAATAAATTGTGGATAATTCTTGATTTGAGCATTGTTGGAAACATTTGAGATAATGTAAGGAGACAACTCAATAAATATCTAACATAAGTTTAGCATTTTTAGACATATTATAGCTTTAACTCCTTGTGTCATACAGCCTTAACTATATTAGTCAGCTCTGCTTCCACACTCAGTATTAAGCCTCCATGAAACACATGAAACCCTTCTTCTCAGATATCGTTTGCCCCAAACCACATTTCCATCATGCCTGCAATGTTATTAGTTCAGTAAATGCTACCAGTTGTTAAGGCCCTATTTAGACGACTTTGGACTGAGCTATTCGGCTTGCATGATGTCAAACTTGCAGCTCAAAATAAAATGCCAGAAAATACTTATTTATCTTCAGGTATGTTTCTCCAGGCCATTTTTTCCTTGATAAAGCCTTGCAGATCACCTAACATTATGTCTTTTGTACTGCACACAAAAGATGCCCCTTGTTAGACAGCTGCAGCAGAGTGTCTCACATTCACTTACAATCGAATTTGCCTTGTTCACATGTGCTCTTCAGCGGCTTAAATCTTGCTGGTGAACTAGCAACAAGGTATTGGTCCAACCATTGTGTGGTGAAAAGATGAGAGGGTGGAATGACTCAACAATGTCATATTGTCCTAATGTAAGAGGTCATAATGAGACACGGTG
Organism: Lutjanus campechanus; assembly: GCA_027495735.1. Lineage (NCBI taxonomy): Eukaryota > Metazoa > Chordata > Actinopteri > Lutjaniformes > Lutjanidae > Lutjanus > Lutjanus campechanus. The sequence continues at coordinate 37,708 of JAJHUR010081699.1, read as the reverse complement.
CATCATGTGCAATATCATGGACGTAATAATAAAAAAACTTAATAAAACACATAATAAAAAACACTTACCTGTACTTCAGGTTTGATATTGTGCATATATAACTTTATGCCACTTCTCATGCATATCTATATGCAAGCCACAAAGAATGATCCACACTATAAATCATATCTTTAGGATCTTTACCCATAACCTGTTCATATTTTTGACATTCTGTATATTTTGGATTTGAATGTTATTAATAGTTTGTATGTGTACTCTGTATATTTCGACTCTTTGTACTGCAAGTGATGTACAACAACTTTCCTAATATACTGTCATAATGTTTCATATGCCATTTATCTCGCTGTTTTATATCTTTATATATTTTGCTAATGTTGTCCATTATCTTTTCTACTTATTTATAGACCTTTGAGACATGCTTTTTTAAACCAGGACATGATAAACTTTGACTTGACTTGAATAAATAAATGTCGATTATATCTTATGTCTCGTATAGGGCAGCAACTAACGATTCTTTTCACTATAAATTACTATGCTGATTCAGTGTTTCCCCTATAATTCTACAGGCCTGGTGGCTAAAAAATAATGCCATATATTCATTCATTCTGAAATCAATGAACTGCATTTGATGGGGGCTTCTGTGTGGCACTGTTCCGACATGTGAGTCAACCTCTGATACTGCTTCCTAACTAGAAGCGAGCGAGTGAGGGAACTTGAGAGGATGGAGGTTGAAATAAATGAAATAATGATATATAACGACTGATATCTTAGTAAGTTAAGTATTCATAACTAACGTAATTTTGTTGTTTCTACATAATTAGGGGACAGTTTGCCGACTTACTTCTCCAAACAGCTCCAGAATTTTACTTGCAAAACGTGTCCATTTTGAGGAAATTCCCATAAAAGGGCTGCTGTGAATCATCAGATGTTCCGCTTCTCAACCTTGTTAATGAGTCTCTCGTCCCTGCTCACTGCTTTGATGAGGGGGAAACACCAAGGATGTCAGTGTTGATCTTGACCAGCTAAAATAGGTCGGAGGTGAAGCAACTGCGCAGAACTACGCTAGAATAGAGCCAAGGTGAGCGCTTTTTCGAACAAGCAATGTAATTCAATGAGCAGATTAGGACACCCTCATGAGAAATAACTGAAAAGAGCTGATATTCGCTCGCTCACTCGCATCGCTTCCACGTAGGAATTGGTCTGAGTTGCTGCCTGGGAGACTCTTAGATGCAAATGCCTCCGTCCCTTTAAATTACTGCAGAGCGTGAGCAAGTGGGATGCAGGTTAGCTAATGTGAACATGTGTCCACCTAAAAAGACAAAAAGTTCTGGCACAGGACAACCAAACAGTTTTTATTCAAAATCCTGGAGCCAAGCAAAAATAAATACAGTTGGGGCTGAAGTGCAGGCCGCCTACTGTGCCGTGTGACTGAAGCCAACCACATCAATATGCCATTCTGTGTGCCTCGTCTGTTTTGTTCAGTGTGCTACACCAGGCTTGAAAAAAATTCTAAGGGAAACACTAAGATTATTTTCTTGATTAATCAATTCATTGTTTTGTCTATACTGCCTATCAAGTATTTTTCCAGAGCCTAAGCTGATATATTTTAATTGCTGTGAAAAAGCCAAAAACCTAAAGATATTGAATTTTCTATCAACGAGCGATGAAGAAAAACTGAAAATTTTCATCAGTGAGAAGTTGGAACTTAGCAAAATTGTCACAGATTAATTTTTTGACTATCATCTCTAGTCTCACAGCAGATTCCAATCTGATTGCACTGTATTATGCGATGTTAAGACATTATATAATTTTAATATAACTCTAATGGATTTTCTACTGACAACTGGACAGCAGTTACAGACACTTAAGAACAGTTAGCTCAGAATGTGGGTTTCTGACCTCTAGTAGCTGGGTCTTGTCGTACTCTCTGCGATGCTGGTAGATACACTGGCTGAGAAGGGAGTACAGTCTCTCCAGCTGCTCCACACTGTAGCCTTCACTCTTCTTCACCACTGTATCCAGTAGAGCCTGAGGGGAATAACAAATCAACAAATGAAGTATTAAAGACTTATTTACTTACAAAGTCTTCTTAAGGATGCATACTATACACTATCACTAATACCCATAAACATGTGTTTGGAGAAACAATAATGAATCAGACAGGCATATAGTGCTAAATAACTGGACACACAAGCTGAGAGCTGTTGCTGGTGCATGGAGATGAAGCATTTGGAGGTCAGCTGTATTCAAAAGCAATTAAGATCAGAGTGACAGCCAATTAAGGCTAATCATAATTAGAACCAAGTTTACATTTCACTGCTACTTTAATTAAAACATTCTGGACAGTCAAAGGCCCTTTTAATTGACCTGTTCGTCACATTTTACCCAAGCCAGAGTCTGTGTGTATTTGTGTGTCTATTTAAACACAGGGGCTCATCAGAATGCACGGACTGAGACAGCAAAGGCACAATAATTAAAGTTATCATCACTGACGCAAAGCAAACAGGGAAACCTCAACAGAAATGAAATCGTACGTGTGTGTGTGTGTGTGTGTCTGTGTGTGTGTGTGTGTGTGTGTGAGTGTGAGTGTGAGTGTGTGTGTGTGAGAGAGAGTGAGTGAGAGAGAGAGAGAGAGAGAGACAGTGACCATGTGTTAAACACATAAAACCAAGGCAATGTCAAGATTAATAAGACATGGATGTTTGTCAAAGCTTCTCATCAGCCAACGTCTGAGAGATAATTACAGTGAGCAAAAGAAAAATTACAGAGGTAAAAAGGTTAGCATTGTATTAATCGCCGTACTCCATTCGACTATGATTTCTGTTTAAATGACAGAACAGTTGTCTTGATTAAAGTAACAGACGACAGCTTCCCGTCAACAAAAACTTCCAGTAGAAGCTTAATCCCATGACAGACTTAAGCTCATGACCAGGAATTTAACCTTGAGAGCAACACTTCACTTTGTAAGGATGTTTTTACTTTTCAGCACAAACACCTCTAACAGAGTTACGGAAAAGTGAATTTCAAACAAGAGCTGCCCTTGGGATACGCCATGATGTTTCCCCCAAGCGTTGGGTCCACAATTGCTCTGTTTAGGTATTAAATGTATTAGCTTTATACCTGGTCGTCAGATGGCACTCTGCTTGTGGTGCCTCCTGTGCCACAAAATACATAATCCAGAGACCTTGTTGTGAACAGTTTCATGTAGGAACCGATTTCTTTCTACACCCACTACTACGCGCACAAGGAAGTGTGCATCTACTCATGGACGAGAGGTTACAGCTCAGTCGAGGAGGACGCCATTAATGTTTACATCCCACACTGTCACAAGCATGAGCCTCTCATCCAAGAGTTGATACATGCTTCCTTTTTTTTTTGGCATTCTGAGATCCACAAGCCGAGCACAGTCTATAGTTTCATCAGGTTGACATCTCTACAGCAGATATCTCTAAGGCCATGTGTAGACCCAAGTGCTTTTACCTCATCTAAAACAACTAGGCACTCTTCAGAAAACATTTATCAGGGAGTGCACAAGAGCGTTTTGGTGGCACAGCGTTACTTCAGCTGAGATGCTCTTGTTGTTAGGATATGGAATATCAGCAAAAGTAACAGTTAATTTATATTTTGCAAGTACTGTACCTCATTTCCCAGATAATATAAAGTTATCACAGTTGATCATTCTTGATCAAGTTATCAAGAAATACTGTGTAAAAATGTCAGCACAAGGTGCAGTGGTCTACTTGTTCTGGTCCTTTCTCTGGATGATGGAAAGGCTGAAGCAGAGAAATGGACATACCGGTCAATGTGGATTCATGAGATTTTTTTGGGCAAGGAAACATCTCAGTAAATACCACCAGTATCGAGTATCATTGAGCTCAAGAGCAGAAGTTGGACGAACACTAGTTCAAGGAGTACGAGCAGGACAGGGTTTGTGATGGCCTATTTGTTCCACCCCTCCTCCACTGTGATTAGATGGCTGGGTAAAAGTGACAGTGACAAGGACATCATTTTACCCTAAGTAAAATATTTTTCAACTTTCCGCAACCAAAATGAAATGATAAATGCTCAGCGCTCATTGCAGAATAGGTGCTCAGCGCCTCATTATACTGCTGGCATTTGTAATACAGTGTAAATCGTGTTCCCACTGCAAACAATTCAAAAAATACACTGGCCTCAAGAAAAAAAGAAACATTTTGGTGGACACAGCCCCTAAAACTCCAGCAACTAGCACAAAAACTTAAACTTTGGCTACTGTTGGAACTATTCTTTCATCTGCCCACTATCCACGGACAGTAAAAAATCATTTGTGACAGGGGAGACTATTAGGCCTCGCCAGAAGTCTGCATTCTTAACAGTGCTTTCTAGTTTAAATTTTTTTAGGTGCATCACGAAAACTTACTACAACCCTGTAAAAAAACATTCTGCCTCACAATGAGAACAACAGTACTAAGAGAAAGAACTGACAGGTTAGACACTTGGTAGGTATTTCGCTCCTAAGGCAATAAACATGTTTTCTGCACTGCTTTTTTAACATTTATGATGCCATTGTCTACATAAATGTTTTAAGGTTTTGCATTGTGAGAAGTGCATTAACATCAATTTACACACATATAAATATTATAGTAAGGAGAGATCAGAAGAAAGAAGAAAACAAATCTCAAATCTCTGTTGAGTTCTGTCACTATAAAAAAAAAAGTTTCATTTTCCATGCTTTCCCCAGCTTGACTTCCAGTGGGTGCTTATCATACTGAACTCAACAGCCTGGAAACATGCCTTTGAGGAGATAATACCTTTCAAATATTCACACTTCCATAACTTAATCTGACAGTGTAGAAGGATTCACTGGTAATATGCCTTTGACATAAAAACCTTCACCTGGCCAATCTAATAACTCTAGGTCCCCTGACAAATAAAGTGTGCATACAGAAACTAAGAACACTTAGAATTTCTCTAATATTCAGAATTCATCCAAAGTGATAATGATCATCACGGCTGCCTTTAAAAAGGTGCTGTCAGCTGCTCTATATTGAGCATATTTTATTGGATTCTTTTTGTGCTTTTTATACAGTAACTCTGGTTTAACATCAAGGGAGTTCTCAGGTTTCATAGGTTGCAACACAGCCATGAGAGCTCATAAAAAGAGGACCAAATGGAGCACGTCTTGGTGAGATGCCGATTTTAACAACACATGCACAAAAGCTTTAATTAGCATCATTACAACCCATCTCACACATGTGTAAGACACTGTTCCGAACGCCCTTTCATCCAGCTGCCACTGCACTTCTATTTTTCATTATGCTTCCCGTCTCTCTTGTTTTAAGTGCATTTCACTTCTTTATAGTGCATCTTCGCACCTCTCGTCTTTTTCAATGTTTCATAGAGGCTCTCCTCAGGTCCTCTTCAACTCCATTTTTTTTTCCAGACAACACTTTTCCATGTTGGCTTCCAGTGTTTGTCTTTTCATTCTCTTCTTGTTTGTGTCTTTCCCTCCGTCTTCATCCCCTCAATTTATTCTGCTCTTACTGTTAGCGAGCTGATTGCAGCAGTGTACTTTCCAGCCTCCCGTCTGCTTGATCAGGATGTCTGTGGCAGTGTGGGGTAAATGGTCTGAGTGTGTCTTACACGGCCTCAGTGATTGAGTGAGCTCACAGCACACAAAAGGGCAGTAATCCCATGCGTTAAAGACTGCTACTGACATGGACCATTTAACCTCACCCCCTCTAAACTCCGTGTTCCATCTTCCCCTCCCCATCTTTACTCGCATCCCTTTCTTTACTCACATCTCTATCCATTCCCATGCTTCTTAAGACCCAAGATGCAGCTAAGAGGGTTTAGGATGAGTGTGGCTTTAGGGAACAAAGCAGAATAATGGTATACTGTATGGAGTTACATTAGTGCCAAAATTCTGCCTGCAAAAGAGGATTTGATCATAAAGAGTTTTTCTTGCATGTGCTAACTTAGGGGCTTTATTATGGACACAATGATTAATTTTATCTCTGCAAAGCATAAGCCTGGGAGAGACCATGTGATAGGTCGTGTGTGTGCATGATCAATGGGACTGAAGCTACTGTCCACAGCTAATCTTGCATACTACTGGACCCACCAGCCTGACATTTATGACTGCTCAAGGACCTCTCATGGTTGCGGTGATTCACAATTTTTGAAGAACTGCTTTATTGACTGCTCTGTTTTATACTGACTGCTGAGTCCTCACTCATCTTAACTGGCCAGTAGGGGCCACAAGTAATCAACAACTGCTGGGCCAAAAACAAGCAAGCAAGTTTAATTATATAGCACATTTTGTACATAGGTGCAACGCCAGATATTTATGAGCATCATCCACATGACTGTGGTAAATCAATGTTGTTTTCTGCAGAATTTGGCCCAAAAGCAGCATGTCTACATTTAACAGAAGACGTCAAGAGACCTGATCCCTGAGGGAGTCCACATGCCACAGCCACTCTGTCACTACTGGCAGTCATGAATCTGATAAAGCAACTCTAGTCTTCCGTAAATAGGGCTTACCAAAATGTGGCCTGCAACAGACTAAAAAACTAACGTCCATAGCAAGTCTGATAATAAGTGCAGAATGAAATTCTGACCATACAACTACACTACTCATTGCATTTACCAAAATGCTATGCTATGCTAATGCAAAACAATACATGCTAAATTCTCACAAATAGTGAGGAAATTTAAGTGTTACAGACGAGGAGTGATTCATGTGACTGATTTCAGACTGGAGACTGGGCACCAACACACTTCATCACGGTGTGTTGCAGCTCTGGTATTTAACCCCTGACCTATGAACCAGATGACATGTCAATTCTGGTTCACGTCAGTAACCCAATGCCCTGGCATGCTGGTATTTCTCTTATATTCCTCATGCCCTCCTGCTGGCCAGGTTAAGATCACTGGCAGACAATAAAACCTCCACTGGGTCTAGCCTACTACATTTTTCAAACCAATTATACTGCTCCTCTGACATCAGATTCTCAAAGCTGGGTCCTGTACCTTGATTTGAAACATCTACATCAGTCGGAGTGCATATTAATAAATGTGTAAATGTCATCTGTGAAATTTAACACCATTTGCAAGCTGCGTGAGTTTCCCACTTTGCCCACACTTGTACATCACTGCAGCAATGTGGGAATCTCAACCACTGGCGTTTATTTTCCATTGGGGTCAAGTTGCTCTTTAAAGTAATTAGTAAAATGTCATGGTGAACTGTCATAGTCTTCCAAAAAAACCAAGCAATGTTGCTGTTGTGTAATCACAAAATGTCGATTAAATATTTGATGGGCGTAAATAAGTATGTTTTGTTCTGTGCTAATGAAATATGCAAAATGCTGTTGTGCATTAAATTTACCATCATACTGCACATTACATTTGTAACATACAAAATCTTTTTGAACAAACAGGCTGTGAACACTCAAACATGCAGACTGGAGATAGCTGTGATATAGCAGAAGATCTTCCTCTTTGATCATTCAAGGATGCTTCAATAGCTATATGTGTGTGTGCGTGTGAGGGAGAGAGCGAGAGAGAGGGAGAGAGAGAGAGAGAGGGAGAGAGAGAGAGAGAGAGAGAGAGAGAGTAAGTATGAAGAGCCATCCTCAGTGATGAGTGAGAGAAAAAGGGTTACTAGGCAGTGAGGGGGGAAAAAACACAAGGATTGGAAGTCCAACAGTCACCATCACCAGGGACACCATTAAAACTTCAATATCTGCCTCTAAGAGAACAATTCCCCCCTTTCTTCCTGTTACCATTTTTTTCTCTAACACTTGCAAAAGGATGAATTATAAATGATTTCTGGTTTGCTTGTTACCATGAATACCATGAATGTCTTAAGTGAGGGCAGAGAGGTGGATGTGGCACCAGTGGATGGTGATTTGCTGGGGGAAAATACAGTTGCAGTGGCACATAATGTGGCTTACGGGGTGCTCGGTCACACAGGTAATGCAATATAGATAGTGTTATAAAGGTCAGGGATGATCATGACAAATCATATTACCATGGTGTCGGCACATTAAAATGAAATGGTCATCCCTTTTGGCTGGGCATGTAAAAGCCCTGCTGGGGTTACCAACTCATCTTAAATATTCAAATGGCTGGCTTTACCTCTAACATCAACTCACAGGTGAATTCCCAGTCATCTGATGGCTGTGCATATTATGAGGAAAGGTGCTTTGTGCAAGATTTAAATTAAACTACATGATTTAATACACTAATAAACTTAATCCACTGAATGGTATTACTGTTTATTTATGATTTTAATATGTGGCCTAATAAAATATCTAAAATGCTTTTTCTTTAATCAAGATGTATGTACATTAACACTTCCACATACTTTGATCTCTCTAGATGTCACCACATTTAATCAGTGACTCAGATATTTGCATGAAGGAACAGCTAAATTCACCAGTAAGTATAAGTAATTAAGAAATAATAATGTTAGCATGTTCACTTTAGGACAAAAATCAATAAGAGTTGTGTTAAAATCAATACAGAGTGTAGAGATTCAGGGCCACTTTCCTGGACATGACATAAATTAAACCAGGACAAGGCCACAACCTCGAATAGTCACTCTTGGTTTAATAAGTGGCTTTCCTAAGCACTTCTTAAATTTAGCTTCTTTTCGACTATGGACAATATACCTAATATAGTTTCAAGTTTATCTTCAAATTGAAATGTCCCACTCAGTGCATGTCTTGGTCACAAAAAACAGGGACAGGGTTATTTGTTTGTGTTATAAAGGGTAAGATTAATTTCAAGCAACTACTTCATCACTGACCTGAGGATGCAAATTACACAGCCAGCCAAGTACTACCAGACTGGATTTAAAAGGCTCCAACAAGAGTTCCTGAATTTGCCAATATATATCACAATAAGGCAATATGTGCGCAAAATCACACTGCCACATTTCTTTATGCAGTTCGTGCAACTAGTTCCTCCTATGCAGCCTGTTCAAGGCTGGAATGTTAAACTTTTATTCACCTTCACTGTTAACTTTATTTTATTTTTTTTTAAAAGACATATTAGATAATAAAAAGGTATGAAATATGAAAATGGAGGGGCACTGTTGTTCTGCTTCTGAGCCGGCAGCGAAGAGCAAGTAACAAAGCCAAATCAATGATTGTCTAAAAAGGGTGAGACGGCAGGACAGGACACTGTTATGTTACACATAAACTGCTATTCGGGATCGAGTTGTTTAAATTATGTTCTTTTGTCAGCTGTGTCTAAACAAAGATCAAGAGAGATGAGTAGACACACACACGGGCAGGAAAAAAATCCCTCCCTGTAGATCATCAAGGTGATGGTTGTTTTAACTTCTTTGTTGTAGAAGAAGCGACGGCCCCCTTATCCGAGAACACATAAAAAGCGTTAAATTATAAATTCATGAGGGTATCAGCTCTATGTGCGATTAGAAAAGAGCCAATGAGCAGATTTATTTTGAAAATCTGCTCTAGTTTTGGTGCATCTAACACACTGAATTATCTACAACACATTCTCAAGATTAAGACTCTCACCACCCCTGGACAATTCAAGATGATTATCTCAAACCACTTCAACTCAGTGTGCCATTGTTTTGACTGAGTATGATCCTCTTTAATTATTTTAACTGCATCTTTCTTTGTATCTTGACATCACTGCAAATGAAGGAAACCTCAATGATTTTAGCGGTTAAATAAAGGTCTAAATGAACAAATGAATGAATTGCTCGTTGACCTGATCTGTTGTGTGTGACGTCATATCTGTTTTACATCTTGAACACCAGCATACTTTCTAACAACCACACCCTGGAGCAGCATTATGCTGATGTTGTGTGATTCAGTGTAAAAACCAAACCCGACACAATGAGGGGTATTTGTTGCTGCAGTATTGCTTAATACTTGTGTGAAAAGTAACATTAAGATCATTGCAGAACGTTTAACATTATGTCTTGGTCTAGTTATCATTTATTGATGGAAGACAGACAAGTATGCCACATACTGACCAAACCACCTGGTCTGCATTAATAATTTTTGTGTTATCCATTCATGGCAGATTACTGATATAATTGCTTTAAATTAAATCCTACTATGCCATCATGGCATTATGTAACTGTGCCAGCAATGTGATTTTTATAGTCAAATCAACTCCAAATACTGAAGAACAAAGCACATCATTGTTGGATTGTACCACGCTGTCCAATCGGACAGTAATTATTATCACTGATCTCTCTTTATGTCCCACTGTTTCCCACTCAAGGTCAAGTTCAGAATAATGAGAAATAATGATAAAGTAACCTTTTACTCTTCTATTCTCAGTTATGGGCTTAAGGGAGAAAAAAGTTTTAAGAACAAAGATTACATTCAGTAAAAGAGATAAGTCTGAGAAAAATACCATGTTTGGTAAATAGGCTACAGGAAAGAATGTTAATATTTCATAGATTTAAGACAGCAGAGATCCAATATCACCAGGTAATAAAGGAGGAGAAACTCTGCACTGCACTGACTTTACACAAATAACCACAAACACGCCTCCACATACCCCTGATACAGAGCTGTTTTCAAAATAAATTCACTGAAGGCAAAACCACAGGCAAATGAAAAAAAAAAAGGAAATTGAAAAAGTTGAGATTAGGTCAAGGTCATCGAAAGGACTAACTATCGATGAGCTATGGCCAAATCTAAGGTAAATCTCAAGGGAAATAAAGGTTAATCAATGCAATGTCCTTTACATGTGTGGTGCAACCAATGTGCGTGTTTGTGTGTGTCTTGGGGAGTGAAACATGCTGACAAAGCAGGGAGCATTTCAGACTGTCCGTTATGCATTATGGGAATATGTTTTCAGAATATACAAACATGTACAGCCTGTAAAAAAAACCATCTAAATAAGCACTGCTGCTTGAAGCTCTACAGCACATTTCTGCTATCAGGGCATTTTACGCAGCCAGGTGATAACAAAACTCTGTTAACATGAACCTCCTTTGATATTCATTACACACAGTTTGTAGCTTCATTTTTAATTGAAAGCAAATGTAAGACACTAACTGGCCAGAGAGTAATGTTTGTTAGCTGCTATTTCCAATACTTCACCAACAGTTATGGTGCTTTTTTTCAATTTTACCCTGACTCAGATTCCCACCTTGGCTATTAACTAAAAAATGTAATAGCATCCTAATAGTATTATATTATAATACTCCCCTCCAGCTGCTGCAGCATGTTTCAATCAACCCAAATGCTGCTCAGTGTTTTTGCTTCCAGTGGTGGACCAATCCTGCTGACTTTTATTACACTTTCTACGGTTGACAAAAGCAAAGCCAAGCTTTTAAAAACTCATTTTCATGTCCTGTAATCTAAGCTAATCATGACTACAAACCTTCAGTTTATTAGTGTTTATTTTGTTGGCTCGTATTTTTTTGTCACAGTTTTCATCAACAACATTTTTTCACTGACAAAATCAACTAACTAAATTAAAAGTAATTTATGATGACTAACTCCATTATGGCTCGGGGTATTTATTAGCACTAGCTACATCTCATTTCTGAACATCAATTCCAAACTGCTTTTTACATGATGATGCTTCATGCGCAAACACAGTCACACTTGATGGGCAGTGTTTCCCAGATGTTGAACCTTTAATCTGAAGATGGTGGTCTTATCATCACCATCTTGTTGCCGTTAACATTCAAACTGACACAAATGTTGCTTTATATTTTCACCCTGTTCCATTTTGAATTGAATTAATCATCTGTATATATGCTGTATATTTTGTTCATTATGAAGGACCTACGGTACAACTGTAATTTTGTTGTACATCCCTGTGTTGTATGATAATAAATGTCCTTGAATAATTGCTTCCTAATAGTATCCCCTGCAGCTGCTACAGCATGTTTCAATCAACCCAAATGCTGTTCAGTGCTTCCACTGGTGGACCAGTCCTGCTGACTACCTATTACACTTGCCAGGGTTGACAAAAGCAAAGCCAAGCATTTAAAAACTCATTTTTATGTCCTGTAGAGCTAATTATAACTACAAATCTTTAGTTTATATAAGCCAAGGGTTCAGTGGGATGCATGAGGTGTGAGCACTGCAAAAAGAAATAATAAATCACCCGTAAGGGCTTGGCAAAAGGGCATACTACTACAGTACATGAAGAAAATACAAGAGACTGGTATGTTTATGTTGTGTGAGCTATTGACACAACTGGCTCTCATGTGTGGCCAAGAGGCACAGCTTTGCAAATGCAATTACATGCAAATAGCCACACTGTCAGGGCCATCAGTGGGAATGAATGAAAATGAAAGAAGCACTTTAAACACCATCTATTTTTATTGACAATCAAATGCTGGTCCAGCACTACTATTAAGTTGTTGTCTGTTGAATGGACATGTATGATGGCTACTTCGCCAGAGGGCCCCCCCGCTGTTATTAGTACTAAAAATGATGGAAGATGAAAAAACTGAAAATGGGGCCACTTCTGTTGACAGGCTCCTCTAAAACAGGAAATCCTGACATGCTGTAATAGCTAAGCATCAAGCCAAAAGACTCCTTACTGTGCCAGCAACTAGAAACACTGGCTCTTTCTAGGCAGCTGCTAAAGAAAACAGCAGAGCAGACGATAATCTGTGTGTTCTTGGTAAGATGGAGGAAAAATTGCCGGGCCAGATTGGATTTCTTGTTACTGAATTCTCATCTGCAATCGTCAGCACCACTTCTTCCAGTCCATCTGTGGACAAGTGTCTGATTACTGATGAAAGAAAACAGCTGACTATAAGCGACATCTTGGAGTAGTAAGAGAAACAAGCCTCAGGACCTATTTATTCATGCTGAGGAATTCATTTTGATCCAGACAGCATCAAGCATCATTTCAGTAAAACTGGCAATAACAGAACTTGATTTCAGTAAGTGAATCAGAGCAAATAACTGTGCCATGGCTCTGAAAGGCAGGATGTGAATGCTGAAATAATACCATCTCTGTCCTACAGGCTTCAAGTGTAGGCTCTGTGAACAAACTCATAACACTCTGATGGTATTTCATTCCAGAGAGATTTCAGAGCCTCTTCCGTCAAGTTAAAAGTCAGAAATAATGAGCCCTCTACAATCAATGAATACGACTGAAGGAAGAGAGAAGGAACAGTACACCACTCACTGCGGGCCCTAATACACATCAGGCAGCATGCCAGTCTCAGCCCTGCCAGCAAATATCTGCTTAAATGGTGACTCTCATCCTGCGCACCGGATATTCAATTTGTTCCGTAAGCCAGGGATGAAAAAGCAATTATTCACAGTCCCCTCTTTTCACGATCTGTTTCTTTAAGATATCCCCCACCCCCCACTAACAAATAAACCTCCAGATTAGTTCTGTGTGTGGTTGTTCATCAGGGCAGCCAGTTGGAGCACTGAGATCAGGCCAACTAAAAAGCCTGTCAATCAGTTTGAAAGATGGAGTCAGGTTCAGCAAGACAAGATGCGAACCCCCTTTGTCGCCCATCATGCCCAAGGGACATGGGTAAAAGCCACTAGATAATGGCCTGATAGCTGGATGTCACTTCGGTGCATGGAGGAAAGAAGTCAGCGCATGTCAGAACACTTCTTTTACATCAATTACACTACACAGAGTGCCCTAAAACCAAGCACGCCCCATCCGATCAGCGAGAAGTGCTGTCAGGGGAGCCCACTGAGCCGAGGCTCCAATTTACACTTGGGGTATTAGGTGGGACCCTAGCGTGACTGTGCAAAGTACAGCGGAGCTGCTTCGCATGCTCTCCGTTCCTTGAGCACATCTTGGCACAAGTTGGCGGCTCTAGTGAGGCAGAGAGAAGCTCATGTTTGAGTCATACCCTTGTTTCCTCCAAATGTTGCAGGAACAACACCTGTTGATTGAGGGATGTGAGAATGGTCTGCCACGGTAATTGGTTCCCTCCATGTTCAGAGAGCAGGGATACAAAATTGATAGTTGAAAGATGAAAAGGGGAGAGAGACAGTGGCGTGACCATAGGGTGAATGGAAAGGAGGGATAAGCCTCAGAAGTTAGAGTTATCCATCTGAGAAGGGCAGTGTGACAGCATCAGCTCCACACTGGAGGAAGCTTAAGGCTGGTCACCCATGACTGAGTTTCCCCATCCTCCATACCTTAAGTCCTTCATACAAAAAACTTTTAATATATGTGCCGCCTTCTAGGCCCTGTTCAAAGAATGGTAGACTTCCAATTATCCAGACACTAATTCTGTTTAACCTTTTTGTATTTTTGAGAGCTTTAGACAGGACAGAGGAAGCATGGATTGATGCCAAAAGCAGAAGGTTTCTGAGATGGGGCACCATCAAATTTTTCCATGAGCGTCAGCTGCCAGCCAAAGAGCCAACTTCTCATTTCTGTCTGCTAGCTACTATGTTATGCTATTATATACATTTTTATTCAAATAAATAACTTTGATGGACAATTTGTGATTTGCTATGCCTTTGCATCAAAAAGTTGATTCCCAGCTGGAACCAAAAATATCAGGTTTTCCTTAAGAACCAAAGTGGGTGTGCCATATTCTACAGGCCGTTGTGAACTGTGAAACACCCTCTGTTGATGGCACATTCCTTTTACAATGGTTCTGCTCATTACAGGTGGAAACACGGACTGGTTTGCAAGATAGAACCCATGTTCTAGAATCCTGAACGGAAAAGTTAAATCATGAAAATCTGTGTCAAATTTTTTGTTTTTGTTTTTTTAGTAAGATGATGTGTAATAAGTGGAATAATATACAGTGAGCAGGTCATTATTGCTAAAAAAAAAGACCAACAGGGAGATGCAGGATCCCAATGCAAAGTAGAGCGGTCTTGAATCACTGCACATTATCCCTAACTTACATGCTTTTTACAGTAGAGCCTCTTTTAAGATGCACTGCAAACACACACTAAAACAGGCTATGTTGTCAAGGCAACCGAACTATGTTATATGAGGAAAGTGTATACAAACTGTAATTTTACTGTTTAATATGAGTGCTTTGTATTTTTTGCTTATGCAAACTAATGTCAAATGCCCCAAATCGTGTTTTAAAAATAAAATATGAGTAATGTAAGTAAAATGGATGTACGATCTGATGTAATGTTTCTCCACATCATACCCATGGTTTACATTTTTAGTTATCCTGTCACCGAGCAGTTATCATCATCTTTGTGTGTAACAATGTGAATATTCACTCTTAAAGTGATACTCCACTTTGTGAGAATAAGCCATTCAGTATGAATGCAGAATGTAAGCGAGACTTCCGCACGTGCGTCCATTAAGATATATACGAAGTCTCGCGAGATTGACGCCATGTTTACATCCTACCGGCTACAATCTACAGTTGACATTTCTGCTAAAAACATGGCGTAAATGGCGTCTTTTGCGGTTAATTTTTAATGTCGCGGCTCGCGGACACTTGGATTACACCACACAAGCAGGATGGAGACATTTTGTGTTTGTTTTGTGTTCTTTTTTTAACGTTTTATCCATGGTCAGCGTTCACTGCCATTGTACTGGATGAGGCTGCTACCCTGTTTCTCCTAAAACTCCAGGATTGTTTTGTGAACTGAAGACCTTCACCCATCATCACATCGGCATAGTGGTGAGTACATACTGAGTGGCTTATTCTCACAAATAGGAGTATCACTTTAAATAATACCTCCTTGCACCTCATAATAGCATTATATTTGCAGACTATGTAGGTTACAACACATAAGAAGTCAAATTCTTCTTTACAAACACTATAATGTTTGTAATCATTAAAATATGCAACACAATGTATGATCAGTGTATGTAATGGAATAATGGCATTCAAATGTGCCAGCAACAATTTGGGCTTTTATGGTCAAAATTGGCTACTCTTTTCCCTATTGGCTGGCTGCTCCTCGTCCTTGTGGATATCCCCAGACACCATACAGAGGGTGTGATAGAGTATGCCAGCAAGTAAATGGGAGCACAGGCCTAGCTACCTCTGCTGGCTCAATAAAGATAACATGAATGGTTAGCCTTCAAAGGGACCAGGGCTAGGCCAACTATTATAGTCAGTGCTATTTTCAACACCAATCTAACCAAGGGACTCATTCATTCTGTAGCCTTCATATATTAATGTCTGTACACAAAAAGGGATCCAACAGTCCATAGGAAGCAATAAGTGACCAATTTAGAGCACATTTAGAGTACAGAAATGAACAACAGATGTTTCTTTTACAGAAAAGAGGAGGAAACACTTCAAAAACCCTTCTTCCACACTTCCAGCGACATTTAAACAAGCACCCATTTGAACTTAAATAAGACAAAAACAAAAGCATATTGGTTACATTTTTAGATTATAGCTCCTCTTTTCCATAATCACACTCTAATTAGTCAGTTGCAAAATGTGACAGTTTGCCACAGCTGGCTCTGTAGCAACCAATAAGTCTTTATTTTTCAACATTTTCTTATTTACTAGAGGGATCTAAGAGCTGTTTATATTTGCTGAAAAATATCTATCCACTTTATAGCCTTAGTGCTTTACATCTGAGAAATCAAAAGTGAATATGTATTAATATTAAGCTACACTGCAACTTGCGCTTTATGTCTCCAAGATTGTTCATTTACAGAATTTAATATTATCTGTTGTGTCATATAAACACTGATTCCTGAAATAACTGAATACATAAAGCAATCACGATCATAATAAATGACCATGGACATTCTGTGTGACCATGTTTTCCCCTTAAGAATGCTCGTCTTCCTCTTACCAGATCATTGCTTTGATACAGATCACAGTACCTGTTAAATCTCAAATCCACAGTCAGCGCACAACGCCAAATCGCCCCAGCTGTTACATCCTTCACGCTCTGAATTAGAATGATGACCGTGTAGAATCAGGCAAGATGGTGATGGGGCACGCACTGGGGTTTTAAAAGCTAAAATCTTGATGGGTTGTGAGGGCTTAGATAATGTTTTAGCGCTAGAGTGGCGATGAAGGTTTTTTCTCAACCTGTTAGAGCAACAGTGAATGTGCTTCCACTGTTGCCATTGCTAAGATTTGATGCATTTTTCAATTAAAATACTGACACTGTAACACAACAAAGCAACAATTTAGAAGACGGCAGATAGAAGAACAACACTCAGGGTGAAAAGAATTTGTATATAAATTGCCATCTATCACACTGTGCTCAGAAAATAAGCCACAACTTTCAGATTTAAAGGGACAGTTCAGATTATTTAACATGCAGTTGCAAGAAAAACGTATCACTAGTCAGTGTATTACCCACAATAGATGGATGTCGGTGCACCCCCTGTCTGTAGAAACAAAGAGGAGCACCAGCACAGAATAAAAGCAATGAACTGCTGCGGATGGGGTCGGCAACAAAAGGTGTTTTAGCCTTAACGAAGGCCCATCTAAAAAAATGAATATCAGTTTAAGTGTATGCTATATTTAGAATATTTTCACTGTTTTATATTGCTGTCAGACAGTCTTTTCCAAAAGGAAAGTACTGTTATTCAAGCCAAATGTCACTCTTTCCAAATCAACCAAACTCCATGACCAAAATCAGTCCTTTTGCCTTCCCTAACATGTTGCAGGTCTACCCCTGCCTTGATATGTTAGTTTGTTTGTGTTATTGTGTGACTTCTTAGTTGCAAAAGGACTCCCGCACACACACCATCTAACTTGCAATATATCATTTATTTGCAACGCTTCGGTACTAGACCTTCATCAGGCACACAGTTTTTTATTCATGAGAAGCCATCTTAAATCGGGAGTGGTCATTTCTTTACAACCAATCCTGTTCCCACGCGTAAACGACTTCTTAAAAGGATAGTTTGGGTTAAAATTAACTAAATTAACTAACTAATTAACTAAAATTGTATTATTTATACCTGTGCTTTCTTCAGTTTCATTACTGATCTAAAAAAAAAAAACAGGCTAACCGTGGACACAGAGCCAAAATAGCCTTAGCAGACAGAGAATTTCATGTAACGATACACCATCAGTGTTCAATAAGTGATTTAGAGAAACACTTACCGAAAGTCGCTGGTGGTCAATCACTACTGGAGGATGGGGAGGGACTGGTTGTGGCTCTTCCTCTGTCCTCTCAGCAGATCCCCTCAGCTGCTCTGACGGGCTCCTCTTGCATTTCCTGGCTTTGGAACCCCCTAATAAAAGGATTGTTGATGGAAGAAGGGTTACCAATGAGGGTTATAAAGAATGAATGCAGTGTGATAGCAATCTGAAACAACCTAACATGAATGTGTGAGCTACATTTGAGACTTCTTCTGGGTTTTTTTTGGTCATAAACCACTGAAAAGCACAAACCGGATAGATACAAAGAAAGAAAATCCGAACTGCCATGGCTACAAGATTAATGCAATGCTACAGTATGTGCAGAAAATCTATTTGAAGCTACTAGCAGCTACTGAGGGCACAATATTTCACATCTGGCCTCTTTCCTGTCCATTTATAACAGTGCTCAAGAAACGCTTTGATGGAAACAAAAGGCCTGGCTCGGCTTGTAATGAGTGTGGGGGCGGAGTAGCTGAGTTGTCTGTTGTTTGAGGAGCCACAGTTTGTTTGTGTTCTGTTGTCTGATCGTGCCATCCTCTGATGGCTTCTCCATATTCTAGCAGCACCATTACCTCAGCCTTCCAGCTGGCCTCTGCTCACCACAAGCCAAACCACATGCCTGTAATTAAAAACGTAAACTAATTGGCTTATCTCGGAGTCAAATACTACACATAAATAGGAAGGGCATAATAGCTCCCAGCAAAAGAAAAATATATATGGCAGAGTCAGAGATGCAGGGTGGAAGGAAGCCAACATTGTGAATCTTTCATAGACAAAAAAAAAAAAGAAACATTTCAGGATACATATCACAAGGTGTGGAGTGTCTACAAAGGCACACATAATTTCAAGTCCCTGGAGTTCCTCCATTGAAATATACTGTCTGCTTCGCCAGGAGACAGCATTTTTATATTCTGTATGACTTATGTTGCATTATTCATGCCCTCTCTATTTTAAAAGCTAAAGCGAGTGTAAATCAGAAGAGCTGGATGATAATCAGAAAGGTAATTTATCATGATAATTAAGTGGTGGGCAAAGCACTGACTAGATGTGTAAAAATGAACAGATTTTGTTAATTTACTTAATTGCTTATCTGTAAGGATCAAATGATTAGGAAGTCAAATGAAGAGATCAAAACAAGTGCGCCTTTCTCTTCTCACTTAAAAAAAAAACTGCCATCAGCTGCAGTTCAAATTCGAACGACATAAAACATCTACCTGATTGATAGCTTGTCCAAATGTTTGCAGAAGTGACAGATGGACAATTTCACCTGTGACCCAAAACTCTGTCACAACAAAAGATCACTTGAAATAAAACCACACATCCATCACTAAGCAAATTAGGTTACTTTCCTCCCAGGTAGAAATGTTGTATACGATATTATTTGCATTTTCAAGGAATGCTAAAGGTATTTAAACATACTTAAAAGGATAGTCTGGATTGGTGTGGGGTTATATGAGGTACTTGTCAACAGTGTCAGAACTTGTCAACATCAGTGTATTACCTTCTGTAGATGCTGGTTGGCATGCCCCTAGTTAGGAGAAGCAGAGAGGGGCAGCAGCATGGAAGCTAAGCAATGTACTGCTGTGGACAGGGTCAACAACAGAAAGTTATTTTAGCTACTTAAAAAAAAGTCTACCTAAAATAAAATTAAAAAATCATAATTTCAGTGTACACTTTATGTAAAATATTTTCACTGCTTTAATTTGCTATCAAACAACCTTTTCTGACAGGAAACCCACTCTCTCCAAATCAACCAAACTCCATGGGCAAGATAATTTAACTTGCAGAACATGCTGCTGCTGCTGCGTACTGCTGTGTCGATCAATTAGTTAGTTTTTGTTACTGTGTGGCTCCAATCTGTGAGGTAAAATGACTGACTTTGCCTATGGAGTCTGGTTGGTGTGAAAAGCCATAAATAGCTTATTTAACAGTGGCCTTTCACCAGAAAAGGCTGTCTGACGACAACATGAAGCAGTGAAAACATTCTGAATATAGTGTACACAATGATATTGATTTTTTAGGTTGACCAGGTTGACAAGTGGTTAAGATACCTTTTGTTGATGATCCTGTCCACAGCAATAAATTGCTTAGCTTCCATGCTGGTGCCCCACTCTGCCTTCCTAACTAGGGACGTGCCAACCAGCATCCACTGTAGGTAATACACTCACTATTGATAAGTAATAGCTCTATGTTCTAATGAACCATGACAGAAAACTTTTATGTCTAGCTCTATACCTTCTTTATCTTGATCTTCCTCAGCATTTTCTGTTACTGTCCCCCCGTCCTGAGGAGGGTGCTCCTGAGTTGATTTGCTCTCATTTTTGTCTTTGTGCTCTTCCTGTTCTGGATTATTATTATTGGAGCCCTCATCCAAGCTCTGAGGAGTCACTTTCTCTGTCTCACTGCTCCTCTTGAGGCTCTGTGAGTCCAGGCTGTCCATTGACTCGTTTCCATTCACACAGTCCACTTTTGATACCAGGAGACCCTCAGTGTGCTTGGGCTGGGCCTCAGCATCTGAAGACTCGGACGTTTCAATCGAAGGCTGGACGTCAGCCTGCTTGTCCTGGCTCTCCCCGTCTGCCTTGGGCTGAGAACTGTCACCCAAGCAGTGCGGTGCAGTGTGTTTCTCTGTGTTCTCAGACTCTGCCTCTTTGGCTGTGGGCTCCTCCTCCTTAGGCCCTGGCTCTTCTCGGGCTTCACTGGCCTCTGGGGGTTCAGCAGGAGCTGCGACAGGGGGCTCATTGGAGCTCTCCTCCTCTGTAGAGGGGACATGGGTATGATGGCCATTGGGCTGGGGACCCATGGTATCACAAGAAGATTCCTCGTCCTGCGTCAAACACGAGTCACTGGGTCCTGCAGCTTCCGTTTCTGCCTCTGCTTCTGCCTCCGCCTCAGGCTCCTCCTCTTCCTCTTCTGTTCCTTTCTTGTAGTTCTTCTTCTTTCGGATGATGCCTCGCCCCCAAGATGGCCGCCTCCGAATCTTCCGCTTAATGTGATCTATAATGGAGAAAGCAAAGGTGAGAAAGAAATGTTATTAATTCAAACGAGCACCAAACGTACACAAAACTTCAAGACAAGCTACAAAAATGACAAATGCCCGATGCCTTTTAAAACATTCAAATTATTCTTCACCTTAAAAAGTCAATAAACAGCCCTTAACCACACCTGCTACACTTCATACATCAGTACAATTACCACCTTCAGGGTAAAACTAAAAATTAGGTGCACTTCCTCAAGGCAAAGGCTTTTCCCTGGATTTTTTGAGACAAATGTGGCAAAGGCAGAAAATGCACGGTGTGCACCTTTAGAGTGCCCTGCACGATCACAATTTTACTTTTTGCTTAGCAATTTGAGGGCAGCCAAAGAAACTGGAGAGAAAAAGGGCAAAGGGCACAGGGCCAGATATGAAAAGAAATGTGCACTAAGTAAGTGGTGTAGTAATAGGTTTGGTATTGATTTGGGTCACATTACATGATGTAAGTAATTGAAAAAATTGCTATTATTTTCTATTCAAACATTTAGGTAATTGCTTAGTATAATTTTTTAATCCTAATTTTCTCTCATATGGGCAAGCCAACATGAAGGCATTGAAAATCACATTGGTTTTGTGTCATTCAAATGGTAATTTATTTACTGTCCCTCAGTGAAGTTTATGCAGCACTTGTGGCATCTGATCAGGTAGAGATAAGATAAGGTGAGACAGAACTTTATTAATTCCAAAGGAAATTCTTGTGCCGGATTGTTCCAAAATTACAGTAACATAATAGCAACAATAGAGCATCAAATAAGTAAAACGCAGAGTCTAGACAGGATGAAAAGGGGGCGTCTTGTACAGTGATTATTCAGGGCTTATTATTATAGGATCCCTGTCACACATTTTGTTATGGACTTGATGAAATGACAAAATACACTAAGTAGGATACGAGCACAGCAGTTTTAACAGCTTTTGACCCTTAAATCAGGGAAAATATATGCGCCGATGTGTTTTTTAACTCCTATTTACTTCTGTAGCCTAAGCTCTTGGTATAACGGCACGAAAGCATTTGCTGATAAAAAGTATAATAGTTTGGCATTTCAAAAAAAAAAAGCACAGTTTCCAACAAAAGTGGCGGCCAAAAATACAAAGGTGGCCCACCTTTGAGATCGATAGGCAGGGAAAAACCTGCACTCTTTGAGTGTATGATTGGACATGTGCACATTTGTCCAAGCATTTCTCTGGGGCAGAGGGCTGTTAGGTTCTAGGTCTCAGAAGCAAAGCATACAAGAAGCTGAGACAAGGCAATGGAAAAAAAAAAATTACACACAACTTCCTAGTTTTTAACAACTGAGAGCAATCCAAGATTTTAAGCTTGTAACTGCAGACAAAATATATTTTCTCTCTATTCTCTCTTTGAAAAGATACTGTGAATTTGAAAAAAAAAACAAAAAACTTTGCTTGCAAGTTGATTATATTTAAATCTGGACATTTGGCCTTCTTCAAAGAGTAACAGACAGCGGGTGACAAGGATTGCAAGAGAGAGGCAGACAGAGACAGCAGCTCTGCTACATCATGGATGTTGGACACTAATGACAACAGATGGTGCTTGGGGTTTTAAGAGGAAGGGGAAAACCAAAGCCTGCTCTCTGAGAGTGCAGTAAAAGTGTCACAGCAAGCAAGCAAGAATGCTAAATGCAGTGAAACTTCAAGGCATTTGCCTTCATTTACTGCTTTTCCCAAGCAGGCATGGAGATACAGACCAGAGCAACAAAGTCAGAGACAAGAGCAGAAAGAGAGCGTGAAACAGAAAACACACAGGGACCACAACAAGCAGTTTTCTAGGGACACAAGCCTGACAATGAGTGGCATTACCATGACCTGTGAGTGAGCTCACCCTAACCCCGAATAAACTTTGGGGCCTCAAAAGGCCTTCACTGTTTAAAATCATCAATTGAGCCACAGCTTTTGACAGTGCATAACACCAGGATAAAAACAGTAATCCTTTTATAAAATATCTAGCTCAATAAGGGGAAGAGAGATAACTTGCCACATTTGTATGTATGTGTGTAAATGAGCTCAGATGTGGATATGGACTCTAGATCACAATGGACTCATTAAAATCCATAAAGTTCTCCCCATTATAATTCTGTCAAGGGCCACTGCAGTGATCCAAGTCTGCCAAAGAGGAACCTTATGCAGAATCAATAACACACGGTATGTCAACTGGCTTCTCAAAGGACTAAATGGTCTCCATTATGTTGTTCAACAGAGATCATAATGCACAGTATACTCTCCATACGCTTTGAGCAAAGCTTTTGCCTCCGTCATACAAAAGGTCTCCATTGTAATATCTGCATCTGCACCACATTCCCCACAAAGACATGAATAGGCATCTCAGACAAGGAATCATGATCCATACTGTGTGCTGCCTGTCAATTCTTCTCTCCCCCCAGTGCCTTTAACCAGGGCTCATCTTTCCACTCTCAAGATGTGATTAACACACTGCACATTCAGAGTAGGAAGGTAGAAAATGAAACCCTATGTTAAGTACTTGTTCATAACAGAGAGGGAACAGAAAGAAAAACAGTCCCACTAACTGAAAGTTATAGTTCACATTACACATCATCTTTAACACCCATATACCATTAGATTTCAAAATCATTCAAGATATATATCCTCAGAAGTAAAAGGTATCGACGTATATTTAATGGGTATAGTGCTGCCAGCAGGGTAAGAGGCTTTGACAAAAGATGGATGATGCAAGCTGAACCTACCATAAATAACTGGGTAGATGTGACAACGGAGATTTACAAGATAGAAAAGGTTACTTTCTCTCTAAGCTTTAAGATGGACATCATTGTACAACACTGGGAAAAATAGGTACAATATGTCAGACCGAGGAGACCTGATTTTGTTAAGACAATTATCTGAGGTAACGTTGCTAAATTCTATTGATTTATTTTTTTTACTTATTATATTTCTTTGCAACACTTTATTTCAAAATGTGTGTATAAGACTGTCATTACGCTGTCATAACCATGTCATGAACATTGAGTCTTTATGAATATTTCTGACTCTAGTCAGTGTCATTTGGTCAAATGTGTCACTTTTAAGACAACGTTGGCATTATTTGAAATGTCTTTGTTATGAAAATTTGACAAAAATCAAGCTAATAATGTCTTTATTATGATAACTTGACATTGACCAAGACAGCATAACCTGTCAATGTCTTTATCATGACAACCTGACATTATCAAACTTACAGAAAATGGTTAGCTTTATGTTTTAACATTACACTAAACTACCACATGTGGCTGGTTTTAACACTGGCTGCCATGAGACCAATTGAGGTGTGTCATAAATATTTTCCTTGACCTTAAGCAAAGTGGTACATTTTGGACTTGCCATAAAGATGTTATTTCACTTTATTACACTGTTTTGAATAAGCTCCTGGACTACAAGTAAAGTGGTACCATTTGGACATAAAGATGTCATTAAATGTTGTAAGACCAGTATGCTATGAGATGACAGAGTACAGAACCAACAGTGGCTGAGCATGCAGAGTTACAGACTACAGTTAGTGAGTTTACTTGTTACTAAAGTAGGCTAACCACTGCCTGCTGTTATCTGTAGCTGGGGTTAGCTGTTAGTACTGTCAAAATTTTCAAAACATCAAATCATATTCATATCAAATATGAATATTTTAAAATGCTTTCAATATTCATATTTTGCAAGTATCGATACCCCATTACCAGCTATATTTTCTCACTCTCTCTTCTCTCTGATAGCAAGTTGACACACTGCTACAGCGCCCACATAGTCCTGTCTCCTCTCACTCACTCGCAGTGCTGTTTTCTTCTTGTCTCTCATCTCATTTGCTCCTGTTGAATGTCCATTGCAGTGCACCAAACCCAGCAAGTAAAACATTGCAGTAATGTATTACATTTCAAACTGGCCACAATCAGTCTCAGACCCCTTCAAACCCTTTGTTACCTATTTCTTTTAGGTGTCCAGATATATAACTGTAACATTTATATAACAGTGTGAAGTTAAACTGCTCCATTTTTAAATAAAAATAAATAAATAAATAAATAAATAAATAAATAAATAAATAAAAAAGTTATATTTTGTCTCTCACAAAAACATGACAAAAACGGAATAAACAGTGCTTGCTGGTGGGGTCAGAAGGTTCAGGACACTCCTCTTTAGTAACGGTGTCCTCTGGTGTCCCTCTTAATGACCAGCCAGACATTTACTGTCAGCTACAACAGTCAGCCAGACAATCCAGAGGGGAATGCAGTACATTTGGTGCCAACTAACACTGCACAATTATTGTAACAAACTGTAATTTACATGTGTTTATACAGCGACTACATTTTGAATATGTACTATATATTATTATGTACACCTTAAAGGACAAGGGGTACTTGTTGAAACCACAACAATCTAAACACACCAATCACAGTATCTAAATAGATATCTGAAGGACTAAAAAGAATGTGTACAATCTTTGTAAACTGCTTTCCAGGGTACAACAGCATCCAGCATTATAATTTTGCCTAACATTATTGCTTTGCCTAAACTCACGCTGGCATGTGCTGAAGTGTTGCCTTGAAATTTTCACCGCTCTCTCATTTTAATAATACACCAAGTGTTCAAGCATTACTCTGGCTATGTATGTCATCACACCAGGGGACTAATGGATAGTTTTCAAAAACAGAGCTACTACTATTCTGCATGCACGAAACAGTGACTGCACATCATAGAAAAGGTCTCCCACAAATGCCTACACACAGACTGGTATTTAGGACCCAAAAAACGACAGAGGAGAACCAGACAATATTCCCTGTAGAGGAAGCCACTAGAGCTGGAGGTTCAAAACAGACAAGACGACCCCCCCACCCTCCAAGACATGCTGCAATGATCGGCAGCCTGTCCACTGCCCATCATGCCCAGTCTGTCATAGAGCCTTTCTCAAGTGGGTACAGGGGCTGCTGGCAAAGTGAGTTTTAAGGTGGTATGTAGCTTTGGTTTTTGGTTCCTCCTGATCTGATCTGGAAGGAGAAGATAGCTGTAGGGTAAGCTATGGAGCAGGCAGACATCAGCAGCCTTCTTCAGGCATGACTGGCACATGGGATAGCTGCTCTGCAGTAAGTAGGGGACCAGAGAAGGAGAAAGGGAGCAAGAACAAAGACAGAACGAAAACCTGCCAGGCATCTTGGATATTTCTGAATGCTGGAATCCCATCAATAATGCTTCTCAGTGTGAGTGTGTGTGTGTGTGTGTGTGTGTGTGTGTGTTTGTGCCTGTGTCTTTTTCTCATCTTGTCAGAATGCTGACCACTTTAGACCACCTTAACCTTAGATCACCTTGCAATGTCCAGTGATTAGTCATAGCTTAACTCTTCAAATTCAGTACAGAATATATTGTTTTTCTGCTCCAAGTTTTACAACCAAGAGTCCAACAAAGCAGGGACACTGTGTAAAACATTAATAAAAACAGAAGGCAATAATTAACAATTCCTTTTCGGCCTACATTAAATTGAATACAGTACAAAGACAAGATATTTAATGTTCAAACTGATACACTTTATTGTCTTTTGTAAAATACACACTCATTCTGAATTTGACACCTGCAACATGTTCCAAAAACAGTTGGGAAGGGGGCATGTTTACCACTGTGTTACATCACCTTTTCTTTTAACAACACTCAGTAACCATTTGGGAGTTGAGAAGACTAATCGTCAACGTTTTGAAAGCGAAATTCTTTCTTATTTCTAGCTTGATATACGACTTCAGGTGCTCAACAATCTGGGGTCTCCGTTGTCATACTACGTGCTTCATAATGCGTCAAACATTGTCAACAGGAGACAGGTCTGGACTGCAGGCAGGCCAGCCTAGTACCTGAACTCTATTACTATAAAGCCACACTGTTGTGACATATATATCTTGGCTTTGTCTTGCGAAAATAAGCAGGGACATCCCTGGAAAAAACAGCATAAGTTGCTCCAAAACCTGTAAGTACCTTTCAGCATCAAGGGGGCCTTCACAGATGTACAAGATACCCATGCTATGAACAGTATGAACTTTTGAAATTCTAAAATCTGGATGGTTCCAAAAACAACTTGAAATGTGGGCCATAGCACACTTTTCCACTTTCGAGGATCCCGCTTTCATACCCAATCATGATACTATCACCTGTTACCAATTAATCTGTTTGTCTGTCGAATGTTCCACACAGGTGTGTTTTGAGCATTCCACATCTTTCCCAGTCTTTTGGTTGCCCCATCCCAACTTTTCTGGAACACACGGCCGGCATCAAATTTAGAAAGATTGTGTTTCCAAAAAACAATAAAGTTTATCAGTTTGACCATTGACTATCTTGTCTTTGTACTGTATTCAATTGAATACATGTCCCAACTTGTTTGGAATCAAGGTTGTACATTTATGTTTTAGTGATGCATTATTAATCTATAAAACCTATTCAAGTAAAGGCAAACTTCAGCATGGTTGTGCTAAAAAAAGAACATAATTTAAAAAAAGAAGCATAGTGACTAATTTTCTGCTGACCCTACTTTCCCTTTTAACCCTCTCTGCATGTACTTTCCACAGTCTTTTTAAAAACACACTCAAACAAACCAAAACAAACAATACACAACAACTCAGTGAAAGAGGTCTCGATGGGGTCAGCTATCACCATCGGAGCTATGAAGCGTGCTCCTAAGGGAGGAAAAGGTGAGACAGAATGGCAGCAAATGACTCGTCATAGTCAGCTCTTAAATAATGCATGAAAATTGTTAGAGCATGAACAGCCAACCACAGAGGGGAGATCTCCCGATGGAGGAGGGAAGGAGGGAAGTAGGAAGGGAAAAGAGAACCACAGCACTTTGTATTAATTAAAATTTCCAAAACCATACAAGATTCATGCAGCGGCAGAAATATTTCAAGTTGCCATCACACGTACTTGTCAGAACAGTGAGCATGTGCGTACGTGCATGCACACATGGACAAATACAGCTTTTGAGTGCAAAAAGCCCCAGGGGACAAGTATCCAAACTGCCGTACCAGCAAGTATTAAATAAATAAATCAGTCCAGTGACACTGATGGACAATTCAGCGGCATACTCTAGCAATGCCTTTGGGTGGAACTGTGAATCAGTGCCTGTGATTCACTGATTTCTTTATTTAATAATTCCTAGTATTGAGTAATCAGATCACAACTCACCGACAGAAAAGTCACAGAGAGAGGACCAAGAAAGGAAATGTTCTGTAAAATCTGCAGAATAAAACTTGGAATAAAAAACTGACAGCTTTTATTCTGTGTTAAATGTAAGAAGTATTTTTCTTTTCACAGGTGTACATGGCCAGACAGATCCACTGCCTGTAGCACAGTCGAATGCATAAAAGCCCCAAAGCCTTGTCAGGATAATCCTGATACATCTCTATGTACAGTTTATAGTAGGGCTGTCCAGGGAGACTTAGCACCCCATGCCCATAGCATTATGCAATATGGTGCAAGCTATTTATTACTTTTATATGCTCCCGAGACACACAAGCCCATAAAAGCATAAAGTGTATCCATCTCAGAAAGATTGGTACGATAGGTCTGTGGGCACAATGCCACACTATCATCAGTACTAATTTGTACTCACTGTATACTCCAAAGCTAGTTCAACAAATCTTGGCAATCACTCTTTACTCTTTAAATTCTTAATCAGTCCACTTTGTCTTAGTTATGAAAAAGGAAAATCATCTTGAACTGATTAACCTTTAAGTTTTTTTTTGCTTGTTTTTTTACATGGGAGGAATATTCTCTCTTTAAAGGAAAAGTTTGACATTTTGCAAAATGTGCCCATTTGCTTTCTTGCCAAGAGTTAAATGAAAAGAATGATACTATTCATATTTATACTGTAAATATGAAGATACAGCCAAGCAGCTGGTTAGCTTAGTTTAGCACAAGGACTGAAAACAGGTGGAAACAGCTAACCTAGCTCTGTCCAAACTGAAGTTGTAATAATACCAGAATTTCAAACATTACTAGCATGAAAAAACAATACTTGAATACCACTGCCAATATCACAGCAAAAAGGCACAAGGCACACAAAAAAGGGTGTTTTTCTTTTCTTTTCAACCTGCACACAGTGCTGCTACAGAAGAAGTACTAAACGCTGTCTGGTATTGCTGCAAGCCAAATTTCAGGCAGAACAATGAGGACTAAACTGACCTGAGTTCTTAAATGAGCACTTAAATGAAAAAATATATATATAGTTCAGGTCATTTTAATGCTGGGTTGGCTGATGGAGAATGCTGCAGTCCATTGCCAACGTCTGACAGTCATCGATCATTGAGCCATCTACCATTGTAATATTGTAATTTAAAAGCCACTGCCACCTCTCCCCCTATGATTTGTTTTTCACTTAGTATGGCTATGTAGTCATGAATGTAAATGTAACACAATGTGTCAGATTTACATGTTTGATTAACTTAACTGCAATAAAACTATCATCCTCTATTGCAATGTTTCGCTGTGGACATTATCATGTGCCAATTTGATAGACATTGCTCAACCCTATTTGATACTATAAGTAACATACTGTATCATTTTAAACGTGGCACTGAAAAAGTATCAAAGTGTTGATGCTTTCGACAACTTTAGTCCAAAGGTAATAAAATCCACCTTCAAGCACTTCTGAAGCTCACTAATGAACACATATCTCATTTGTTTTATAGGCTGTTTTATATTGCCACTATGTTATGTGCTGGTCCATTCTTTGGTGAGGACCAGTAACTTCCTGGAATGTCCATTGGTTGCCAGGCAACAGGTCCCAAACGTTTTCTCCGAAATGTCAAACAGGTCCAGAAAATACAGTAAAAAATATAATCTAAAGTGAAGGCATCAAACTTCTCCATATTCCCAGCAAATAACATACATACTACACTTAACTGAAATGTAATCATCTCATTTAAGCCAGTTCCCATATCTATTGGCAAACACATCCATTTACAAATTGTAAGTCTGATCTCAGTCCCTCTATTTCCTCATCCATTTTAAAATCAGCATTCAGCTGAGGCAAGAGTGCTGCAGTTGTATACTGTGGACTTTAGGACCTAAACATGCAACACATTGTAAAGAAAGAATTAATGAAGCCTCAACATTTACTGCGTAGTTAAGGTGTATGCCTAAAATGATGATCCTCACACTTTTCCAGATATGGATTATAACTCTCAACGATGTGAGGAACAACTAATGCCTGCAATTACTGAGTGTGAAAGTTAAAATCATGACACATACAGTAATTAAATGCCGTCAACTGGTAAGAACTCCTCTGGAGATCAACACCAATTGAAAACATTACATTCAAAATTTAACTGTGACAACAGACCATAGCCATAATAACAGTAGCCATCTGAATTATCTCATTTATCTTCAAGCTTGAAACATAAAATCCACCTTAGCAGTTCAGACGTTATTAGGTCATTAGTTTTGAAAAAGACCACTGTTTAATTTTCTAAAGTAGAGGATGTAGATTTTAATGGTTAATGAGCTGCATTAATAACAAGCCAGGCTGCTATTCTACATACTTACTCCTAATATCTTTTGGGCAGATCTTCCTTTATTAAGGACGGTTCACCCCACAATCAAAAATACGTATTTTTACTGTGGAAAAAATGAAATTATGACACCAGTCACTTAAAATAATCCACAGACCTTGCTGTAAGCCGTTTAATGTAGAAACTGCTTTCTTTACACCATAGAAAGAAAATAGGTCCTACACAAAACTAGTCTCAACAACGGGGCAGAAGAAAAATATCTATCTTTGATTGTGGGGTGTATTGTCCCTTTAGAGAAATGTTTATATTTTTTATTTCCTAATTGATTTGCTTATTATCTCACAAACTATGCATTGCTGCTACTTTAATCAGATCTCGTGTTTCTCAAACAATTGCAGACCCCCTCTAAACTACAACTAATGGACATGTATCCACATTCTTCACTGACACTAGTCTGGAGAGTCAGCTAGTCTGCACAAATCAGTCCAAATTCACAGAGACACAGTTCTTTCCTAATCTGGACAGATGCTCTGTTGTTTACTAACCTACTTACCTCCTTATTGTTGAGTGTGTGTGTGCACTGTTTAAGTGTGTGTGTGTGTGCACTGTTTAAGTGTGTGTGTGTGTTTCCATGGCAATGAACAACATTTTCCTTGCCTCTAGATAATGCTTGCTCTCTAATTCTCCTCTATGCTTCACATTTAGGACACTGGGCCATCACTAGGGTACAACTAATGCTGGGAAATACATTACAACGTTATGGGACCAAAAGAAAATAAGTGCCCAAAAAAATATGTGAATATACAAATGTTCACAAGTTTAATTTAATAACCATTGAAGATTTGTGTGCATATTGGCAGCAGCAGAGTCGAATTGATTTGAGATTCACATCAGTCACAGCATGAGAGCTATAGATCTCAGCTTAGAATTGAAGCAGAAAGGAAGGAAGACTGGCAACAAGACTCCAAATTGAAAAATATTAGACTTTCAAATATGAGCGAGAAAAAAATGGGATATGAGACAGCATGTGAGATATGAGAGTCATTCTGGCAATATATGAATCCAATGTGACTAAGAATTGAAGCTAGTTCAAGGGTGAAGAAGGATAAAAACTATTATTGAGACTAATGTTAAATTACATGGTTGTATCATAACCGTTTTACCACTTAAAATGATGACTCATATTTGTATAAATTTGTTAGAATATTGTTGAAAAAAATAAATTTAACCCTATGTCTCATCAAACGATTAAGAAATTATTATGTAAAGAATGACTATATCATAGAGGTACATGATAAAGTAAAATTAAAGATAAATGACTAGAGAAACTCAACAAATGCAGGTGTTTCCACACCGGTGCACTGCATCCTACAAACAAGCTATCAGCACGCTATAAGTCGGTGTGACGTACAGTATATGAAATGCTGAGGAGGCCTTAGTTAATTGAATTGAACTTAATTGAACACCTATGGAACAAATCCAACTCTTGCCAGAAAATGATCATTCTAAATTGTTGACATGCTGCCCTCCCACGTCATTGCAACCAACAGGCTTTGTGCGTGCTTATGTACACAAACAGTATATTAGCAGTGCTGTTACTTGCATGCAGACCCACTGTGTGCATGGTCACAGGCACAACCCAGCATATAACTCTGCTTCTGCTAGTCCTGGTTCATTGGAATCGACTGGAGTGGGGCCCTCAATCTTGTAACATTAATGAAGTATTGATCTGCCCTGCTCTCATCACCTGCGACTGATGGGGAGGAGCTTGGGAGTCCATGTGGGGCAAAATCCGCCCCACCTGCATCCAAGTAGGTTAAAGTTTCACTAACTGTGGCCAACCTGTGAGGACAAGTCAAAGTGAGTCAAACCAGCATGTATAGGAAGTTACATTGTTAAGTCTTCCTTTTATGTTTTACTCAAGAAAAGAAAGAAATTCATGTTTATGAACAGGGCTCAATGTGACTGTATTCACAGTATAGAATCGAAATTCTAACACTGTTTTGGTTTTGCTGTCCTAAGCATTAGCAATAAGAACTTATTCTTGAAAACTCTATCCTTCCCTGGGGTTTTCAGCCTTTTTTTCCTTCTATCTGAATGATTCCACTGAGCTGTAATTAACACAGCACAAAGGCTGTATATCCCTGCCATGACTGCTGAACAAATTCCAATTCAATGGTTTCTGATGACTTAAACTAAATGAATAATTTAAATTTGTCTTTAGAAAAGTGCATAAAAAATAAAAACAGAATACCCACTCTGGGACAAAAACACAAGTCGAGAGAAGATCCTGTTTAAAAGTTAATATAATGTAAATGATGGCCATGTATAAATGATGCTTCTTTTATATGATGCCTGCTCTGTTGAACTGCTACATATAAAATTCTAAGCATAGGTGGAGGTGAAATGAAGACTATTTATCAGTCCCGTATCAAGCACAGCTGAATTTTAAATTAATTCTATTCAGCTCAGGGGTAAAAGTCAGTTTATCTCAAGTATTTGAGTTTTACACATGGATTTGTGTCTGTTCCTTTTCATTTGCGTTCTTCCCTTTCATTTCATTTTAAGCTTTCACTCCAATTCTAAATATCACCTCACATTGAAAGATGTGACCGAGCAGCAGCATGTATCACATTTGCTTTAGGAATTTAACTGTGAAGAAAGTATACAAAATAAGGGGTGAAACGCAAACAGGAGACAACATGGGAAACACTGTAGGAGACAAAGAGCCATAAAGACTGTCATGGTGACACAGGCCCTCAGGGTCTCTAGGTCATGAAAGGAAGACAGCCGTTTGTCACCTGATGTGACACTTCACACTGACACTTAATGAAATGTCCGGATCAATAAATGATCTCATTCTTGCTTCCCGAAATGAAGGAAATCAGTCACTTCCCTCAGTGGCTGTGTTGCTATCGTCCTTTTTCCCTCCTTCGCTCCCTCTCTCCCTTTCTCTCAAATAAAGGCCTACGCAGCCATACCACACTGCTTGGTTTGATGGAACAGTTCAAAGCAAGAGTTAGGTTAGCTTAGCTTAGCATAAAGAAGTGAGGGGAAACAGCCAGCTTGGGTCTGTCCAAAGGTAACATACCGCCTACCAGCATCTGTGCACAATCTGTTCATAAACAGAAATGTATAAACAACCAGTTTTAACTTTCGGACCTATGGTAATTTACATGCTGAACTATTTCTTGGCTGGGCTCCAGTGGTGATTGCCTGGCAACCTCTAAGTGTCAACAAGACTCTATAGTAGTAACACCACGAGAAAACTGACTTCATTAAGCCATAATTCTAAATAATCTCAAGTTCACATATGCACTGCAACACAGCTGCACGTCTTGTCATGTATGATGGTGGAAATCTCAGGGCAAGCCACAGAGAAGGGATCCCTATCCCAAGACAGACAGCCATGCAATAGATGTCACATGTATAGAATAGACCATCAAAATCACATTATATAAAACTTTCAATCCCCACCCCCTCCTGCCCTCACATGTTGAAGAGTCCTTGAGCAAGACACCAACCCCTGCATGGTTGTTTGCTGCCATAGGTATGTGACTGTGTGCATGAATGGCTGAATCAGTGGTGAAAACCTTGTAAAATCTTTCAATCAAAATGCTATATAAATGGTACCATTTAGCATTTAGATGAACCACAAATTTGCAGATTCCACATGTACTAGCAGGTATGTACTATTCTAAAGGTGGCTCCCAATGTCATTGCTTTGAAAATAAAAATCTTAACAGAATGCAATGGGATTTGTATTGTCAAACCTTGTCAGGTGCATTGAGTGGCGGGCTACATATTGACTGCATATCAATACTACTACAAAGAGGGAATACAGACACGAGGTGGAGGAATTGAAGACATAATTCAGTCAGAGCATCTATCTTTCTCTGTCCCTCTCCTCTCTGCTGCTCAGTAAATGGCCAGTGGGATGACGGTGCCTGTGGTGCCCTCTTCTCAGAAGACAGATATGCCCTAATGCACCAGCAGCTCCAAGTGCTGTTGAAGATGTCAGCCCACGCACACGCGTACATACAAAGCGGGGTATGAAAGCCTTCTGGGGGGAAAGGTCTGTCGCCCTCAGCAAAAACATTCATACAGACAAGCTGTAAGGCAGGAGCGATGAGGTAAAGAGACGTGCACCGGTTGGCTCATTTGACTGACGTATGAGTCATCACACCCTTTGAGGAGGAGAGCATGAGATCTCCAAGGAGAATGGCAACGTCCAACAGCTGGCTACTGTGTAAATGAAACACTGAAGTTAAATACTGTGAACAAATGGGGATTTCACTGTAGCAGTGGGTGTGTCATGAGGCAAGTCCAGGTGACAACCATACATTATTATTGCAAATATACAACAGAATTTTTAATATACTATACCACTAGTTTGTATGCACTCAATTTCCAATCGAGGCAAATTCTATACCCTACAAAATTCCTTTAAAAGGTTCTGTCAAAGCGAAGCCCAGTTTTTCGCCGTTTGCCAGATGGCATCAGCTCCGCCACAGGGAGCTGGGGAGTGTGCATATTTGCCAAACACCCTCAGACATTAAAAGAGAGGTTTGAGCATTATTTTCCATGTGTGGCAAAGATCAAGGTCTCTGACTGGATTCGAGACCCATTCAATCAGTAATATGCATGTTTTGCTGCTTTGATGTAAATTTAAAAAGTCTCGAATGATTTCTTGAAATATTTGAACGAATATTTCACGAGTAATATAGTTGTTTGAAAAAAAATATTTGGCATTAAATAAAAATAAACTTTACAGAGTGAAAAAGAGTGATAACACTTAATAGAAGCTATTTTGCACAGACTTGAATACAGGTGTGCCATGAGATGTTGGCTTGCCCTTTGGTGTGCTGTGGGCACAAATTTGTAAACAGCCGCACTATAGGACCTTCAAAACAGTGTTAGTACACAAGGTGGAGAACTAGATCTTTACCAAAACTAGACTGCAGCCTCTATGCTTCCTCTTCATGGGTAAAACTTCCATTTCATTAGCACACATGCATTGTGTGCTGTAATGACAGCCCAAGTATGTTTCCATATGATAAGAATAGTGGAGTAAAATGAGCTAATTAGGTTCTGTGTTGGAGATTTGAGCTTTATTACCAAGTGCAGTAAGTGCCTGCAGTTATTTCCTGCCAGTACTGTCTTTACAGTTTAGTTGTAGCTGCATCTTCTTTTCTTAATGAAGCTTCAAAATACATTGATTTAACCATGCAAACACCTTTGTCATCCTCCATCATATACCTGTGTCAATACAAAAATACAGAGGTTCAAAATGGCATGTTGTTATTGAAATTACTCCTGGATATATTGTTATTGCTATGTTTGCTTACACTCTGCTGACCGTCGACAAAAGCCGTGATCTGGAGGCGTATCACATTCACTGTGAGGGATAGCCATTGTACTTTGTCGGAACTGCTAAATTGATTAGATTAGATACCAATTAGATACCCTGCGAGTCTGTTAAGGGATTCAGGTCGTCACAGCTGTATAATAATGGGACTCGGCAGAAAGAGATATTAAATTAAACACTGTTTAC
Source organism: Lutjanus campechanus (assembly GCA_027495735.1). Taxonomy (NCBI): domain Eukaryota; kingdom Metazoa; phylum Chordata; class Actinopteri; order Lutjaniformes; family Lutjanidae; genus Lutjanus; species Lutjanus campechanus. The sequence goes on along the minus strand of JAJHUR010081699.1, from coordinate 1,592 downwards.
ACAGGGATTCTTTGCTCTACATAGACACCTTGCTGGATGAGTTATAAGATTCACTGACTTTTTAAATGGTGGCAAATTAAATTAAAATTAGGTCTCACGTCCATCACATCATTTCAGTCACGTGCATGATGTCATAACAAATCACTTGTACAGTGAGCAATTATTTGTTCAAACTAACAATTTTGTTCCACATTTTCCATGCCCTAAATTTCAACATTCTGTGTCCTGATGATCATCTGCTCCTCAGTGCTGATACTAAAACAAACATCTGCTTCCTTACATGAGCAGGCTGTGCTCAGCCCTCTTGAAAGTCTTCTAATCACTTATCTTTTTCAAGACCTTTGCTGCCACAACATCTATTAATCAACTTTTTAAAAGTGACATTCAAGAGATGAAACAATGGGCTCCTGCTGTTGTACACAACATCAAGGAATAATAGTGCGTTGTGACTGCAGATCACTGCTGCATATTAGATATACTGCTGCTCTCTTAAATAAGTACTGAAAAGTGAGGTCTACCATGGATGCCGGATCAGCATCAATATTAGTTGCTCACTCATTCAGAAGAATGGATTTGGGAAAGAGTTTGCTCTACAAAAGTAGTTATACAGTCACTGAAAAACGTCTGTTTGGATACCAGCAGACTAACTGCACGTGACTCTATGACAGGTCTGCACCGCTCGTAAATTGTGTTCATATGTGAAAGAAAATTCAAAATATGAGAAAATCGGCGAATGCGACAAGTTCTCCTAAATCACTCGTACACACCACTTGAGAGCAAATCTGTTTGTACAAGTGGTTCTTGCATGAGGCCTAATATCTCAGAAATTGAGTCAGAAAGTTTGGAAAAAAAACAAAAAAACACTCAAAACGACGGATTATCAAAATAGTTGGTGACTAACTTAATAGTTCACAACTAATCAATAAATCACTGCCCTAAAAAATCCAATCCATGGAGTACAAAAGCCTACACCATTTTGTTACGAGAAAACTTGGATATAGGTTTGGTTGTGTGTGAGTCTTCCATTAATTAATCACAATATTCCCAGACAGTGTCTAGACTAAGGCTAATCCTAACTGCTCCATGGTGTAGTCGGTGTTGGACTTCTGAGGTATTTGGGGGAGCTCCCAGCTCTTGTTCTGGTTGATTCAACAGATCTGCCTGCAGGCAGAGCCTGACACCAAAATAAAGACCTGTATTAAAATTTAATCTTAAAAAAAAGTTCCTATCCAGTATGCAAATTGTCTAGATGAAATGAAGCGAGTCTGATAGTTCATGCAGGCAATTCAAATGTTACTGTACTCTGCTAATCTGCTAATCTCAGCTGAGTTCTTGCATTGCCATTACCAACTGAATGGCCTCTCTAAGGCACCAAACTGTGTTGCTCATTCTTAAGTGCCATTAGCACTGCAGGTGCTTCCAATACTTTTATAGCCCACTGCTGCACCTGCATACACCTGTGGGGTTTATAATTGTTACTGTTTCTTTCACCTTGGTAGAGCGGATCATGTTTGGCTGTAGCTAAATTCCATGTTCACATGTACACAATTCACAGTACTTTTCAATTAAAAGTAGGTTACTTCAAGGTAGTC